>PVLC010029882.1:0-19850 GCA_004027655.1 Graphiurus murinus
TTTGGTCAATGCCCAGTCTGAAATAACCTAAGTCAATGCCCATTTAAGGGGTGTTAGAGATCTTTAGATAGAATCCACAGTGTGTTTTGGGGGTTAGTAATTATTATTGGAAATAAGTCTTCATACCTGTAAACTATGGCTGTAATTGTAAACAAACCCCTTGTTTCAGTCAGGATTTTTACCACTGTGATCTAAATACCCGACAAACAAGACTTAGGGGAGGAAGGTTTACTGGGGCTCCCAGTTTCAGAGGTCTCGATCCATAGGACCAGCTAAGAAGCATTAATGGTGGTGACCTTGGCAGGGGGTGTGGAGGGACGCTGCTCCCACATCAGAGAGGCTGGGAATAGAGAGGGAGGGGAGGGGCCCATGGACATATACAGTCCCCAAGGCCACACCCCATCTACCTACATTACTACCCAATAAATCCATTCACATTATTAATCCACCAATGATGGTATCCACTGATGAGATTCAAACCCTCATGATTCAGTTAGCTCTCCTCTGAGTGGTTTTGTATTGCCAGTGTGTGAGCTTTTCCAGGGGACAACCTATATTCAAACCACAACACTCTTTGGGGACCATTTTCTTTTCTTTTCTTTTCTTTTTGTGGTACTGGGGGTTGAACCCAGGGGCATTCTACCTCCAAGCTACACCCCCAGCCCTATTTTTTATTCTTTATTTTGAAACAGGGTCTCACTAGGTTGCAGAGGACCTCACTAAGTAGCTGAGGCTGGCTGCGAACCTGGATCCTCTGGTCTCAGCCTCCCAAGTATTGGGATTACAAGCATGCACCACCATGCCCGGGGGGATCATTTTCAATCATAAATAATTGCCTATAAGAAGAATGAAAAATACAACATTTCTGATGTTATAAATTGGTTCTTTTGTCCTTCCTTGCCTTCTCCTTCCTTCCTTCCTTCCTTCCTTCCTTCCTTCCTTCCTTCCTTCCTTCCTTCATCCCTTCCTCCCTTCCTCCCTCCCTCCTTCCCTTTCTTCCTTCCTTGTTCCCTTCCTTCCTCTTTTCCCTTCCTTTTCTCTCTGTGGCTTGGGATAGAATTTCCAGTAACAGGCTTATGAATAATGTCAAATAACGTACATGGGAAAATAAGTTGAAATGCTCTGGAAAACAATGTCTGACAACTCAAAAGATGGCTCCAGGGAGGCCAGGATACTGATATTAAACATAAATATGAGGAGTTTGAAAAAACCTGTTTTATGAACTGTGAGTATAGAAAAAATCCTTTCTAAAATGAAATTTTATGTACTATGTGATTTCAAATATTTTTCTAACTTTCTTACTATTGTAAATGGACATTTAACTATTTCATCGATTTCCCTACATGTTTTGTCCCCTATATTGAAACTGGGCACATTCTCTGGGGGGAGAACTCTGGGCCCTGGGATCTGGGTACAGTGAGGGCCCCAAGGGTGAATTTCTCTCCTATCCTTTCTTTTCATGTCAGCTTCATTCTCCCCTCATACTGAACTTGCTTTCTGAGTTTTCCTGGTCATGTTGTGGGGAAAATGGCTCCCACCACAACTCAGGTTTTACATCTTGTAGACAGCTTTGGCCTAGGCAGACATGGAATTCCTGAATCTGTTCAGAATTTCTCAGGAAGACATTTGGACTGGCCTAGGTTAGGTTGGGGGCTCACCTCTGAACCCCTCAGCGGACGCCAGGGCTACATTTTACAGACATGGCTGCCAGGGATTTGTCCCTCTCATTCTACGTGTGGTTAATCACAGTTAGCACACTGTGGGTGATAAGACATTTCCAGGAACAGAATTTGTATGAGATGAGAAGTTTAGAGCAACTCACTAACTTTGAAGAAGGCCAATCTGGTAATGGTATAAGGAATGGTTTCAGTGGTGAAGAATGACTTACTAGAAATTCTCTTAGGAGGGTGGAGGAGGGTGACAGGGAAGGCTTGAGGACATTTTGGGGTTTTCTAATAATAGATGGCATAGCCAAGGAGGGAGCTACCATGGATGGGGGAGAGAGGGTATTTTATCCAACATTCTCACTGCTATGACCTGAAATACCTGACCATCTCAACTTAGAAGAAGGAAGATTTATTTGCTGGAGATTTTAGAGGGTCCAGTCCATGTTAGGCCAGGTTACTTCTGTGGTGCTCAGGGCATGGTGCAGGAAACAGAGAGAGAGAGAGGCTCTGTTCTCACATTGTGGAAAAGAAGCAGAAATAGTGAGAGAAGGGGGTCCATGGACATATTTATATGTGCCTAAGGCCACAATGCCAGTGATCCCTCTCCAGTCCACACCCTACCTACCCCACCTTACCACACAGTAAATCTATTATAGATTTATAATTAGAACCCTCATGATTCAATTATATCACCTCTGAACATCAGTACATGAGTTCTTCAGGGGACATTCTATAGCTAAACCATCACCAAGGGGTGGTGAGGGAAGGCTTCTGCGGAGGGGAGAGCTCCTGGCAGGGCTTTGGGGTGGGGTGCCATACCCTGCCTGGTCTTGGGCTCCTTCTCCTCAGTGATCAGTGGAGGGGAAGGGCAGCTGCCAATGCCTGATGAGTCCTGACTAGTCTACAGTCTCTTGGCCTGGCAGGCTCCCACTCTGAGGGAGGGCATTTCCTCTGCAGGAGGCAGGTGAGCCCAACAGACAGACAGGGCAGTTGAATAAAACGTGAGGGAACTCTTGAGTCATCTGGCTGAGTGTGTGAGTTTAGATAAACACACGGAACACATGCCCCTAACCGAGGAGGACAGGCCCACAGTCTGCCAGGTGACTCAGAGGGTGGCAACACAGATAACCCACTGACTCAGTGTTAGATTCCTCAGCCGGCTCCTCAGACATGTCCTAGCTTTGAAGGACAGGTGACTCACACAGTGACCCTCTCGCAGGTCTATTTTCTCCAGTGTTATCTTTAGTTTCCCTAGTCATCCTAGCCTCTGGGACATCCCTGGTCTGGAGGCTAAGCTGGCAGTATTAGGTGCTTAGCCTCCTGCTTAATTTTCTCACTGGGACTTCTGTTCTGTAAGCTTCTTCATTCTAATCATTTGTCCATTCGACATGTTTTTAATTGGCATTCACAGCATGTGGGCTTGATGCTGGGTGCTAGGGACACAATAGTGTGTGAGAAGTGACCCCTGTTTTCCAAGAGCTCCAATCACCTTTTAGTGACCATTTCTAACTTGTTTTATGTGAAAGTTAGTTCAGTCAGAGACACCTCTTCAGGTTCTCCCTCCTTTTCTCAGGGTGACTGGTAGCCTCCCTAGTGCTCTAGTTGAGCCCAAGTGGCTGGATTTTCTCTCATATACCTACTTCATATCTCCTGATACCTGAACAGAGCTAGTCTTCTTCCTGTGTTAAGTGGGTAGCAATTTAGGACTATTTCTATAGCTTGTTGTATGTCTGCCCTTAGTTCTACACATAAAATGGTACATGGTACCTAGCCCTGACCTAGACTCTAGGCCATTGTCCATCCCTTCCCCCATTTATTGAACCTTAGTGTTTTGTATATGATTGGATGATCACAATGACTCTGAGACAGGCTATTTATCATCAGGCCATATTATTGTCTCCATTATTTCACATGCTGGGAAACCCAGGCTCAATGAAGCTAAACTGCCTGTGTTGTAAGAAACCCAGCTGGTCAGAGACAGTCCTCTTTCCCCCTGGAACCCTTTGTTCTCTGACTTGCACATATTGTCTCAACCCCAAGGCAAGTTCTCTGCCTTCTTGGGAGCATTGCTGTCTTGAGACTAGCAGGAGGGGGGGTCTTCATCTTCTGACTTGCCTGTGAACTCAACAGGCACAGGCTGGCCATGGAAAGAAGCAGCAATGTGTGAGAGTGTGTGGGTGCAGAAACAATGAAAATGGAGATTTCCATGTCCTGTGAGTCCAGTGACCAGAGCTTGTGACTGACTGCAGTGATCTTTGACGAGGCTACCATGTGGATGGAACTTATTGTTAGACTCCAGCCCCTTGAGTGATACATTTTCACTGTCCCGGTTTTATGGGCTGCTGCTTCCTCTAGGGGCCTCACCTCTGCTGGCCCATCAAGGATGTGATGAGAGAAGGGCTGTAGACTCATGATCCATGCTTTTGAGTTGGAAAGGATCTTAGAGATGGTCAATTTCAATTTCTCTTTGTTGTAGACAAAGAACAGGAGACAGAGGAGCTTCTGAGACTTGCCTGAAATGGTGGCAAGATGAAGACTTGAAGTTGAGTATTTTTCTCTGACATCACTTCTTAGCACTCTGAGCTGGATTACAGAAAGCTCGAGAGTATGAATTTGGGCATAAAATACAGTGATGCTTTCATCAGTACAAGTCTACCCCTCTCCAAGTAACCTGTCTTGCTGCTCTGTCTCAGGCCTCTTGTGGCTCACACTTTATTTATGTAGTCTTACACAGCCTAAGAGTTACTTTCTAACAATGGCATCTCAGAGTGGAAAGTCTAAGTGTAAGTTTGGAATACAATGAGCAAGCATTGTATTCATCTGCAGATGCTCTTTTTCTTTCTCTTTTGGCACTGATACCTGCTATTGTTCCTTGTTTCTTTATTTTTCCCCAAAGAACCTGTGTTTGGCAGAATCAGCATGTCAGCATCCTTGTAATGTACATTTTCTCTTTGTGAGAGGCCTCGCACAGTGGGTCCCTAGGCGGCTGTCACTGGCTTCGAGGTGTCCCCTCTTTGGACCATGCACAGTCCCCTTTGCCTGCGCCATCATGTGTGTGGCATTTTGGAAAGACTTGGATCCTGAGGTCAGAGAGAACCTGGCTCAGTCCTGGCTCTGATGCTTGAGAAGCAGTGAGACCTTGGAAAAGATGTGTAATAGCTCTGAATCTTGACTTCCCCACCTGTAAACTGGGAATGTTGGGTGATGGGGAGGTGGCTTGGAGGATCCTGGACCTTTCCCAGCTGCCATCTAGCAACCCTCTGGAGACTTTGGGCAGGGTATTTAACTTCATTTTTCTCATCTGTAAAATAATAGAGATACTTACCCTTCCTTGGAGTCGACTAGAGGATTAAATGAGATAATGCTCTGGGAACACAGTGCCTGGAACATCATGCATAAGTGTTGCATGTTAAATTGGTATAATTTCTGCGGATCTTTATTCAGATGGTAGTTCTATATAATTAGTGAGGTGATAATGCTTACAGGAGCCTCCCCAAAGAGGTGACTATTTCCCTGGTTTCTCCGAAAGTTTTTCCAATTGGCTAGGCCATGCTTCTGATTTTGGAAATATAGGCTGTCCTCTGCAGGAGGGTCTCTGGGCTGAAGAACCTTGGCCTCCATAAGTCAGTGTTTCCTCCTCTTTCTGAAGCTTGAGGCTTCATAATCTTGAGCCTTGATGAGCTCCTATAGAGTTTGGTAGAGTGTGGTATTCATCTTGGACCCCATCTGGGATTGAGAAGAGAACAGGATTCATCTTCAAAGTGCCCAAAGTACCTGTTTCCTCTCCCTGGCATGGTCTGTGAACTTCTGGCAAATGCCTAGGCTAGTAAAAGCTTTCAAGAGGCGACTTATTTGCTTGTTTGTCTGTTTATTTATTTATTTTTGCAAAGCTGTCTCCAACCATCCTAGGCAAGTCCCACTGCTCCCTCCTCGTGCACCATCAGCACTGGTTCTGCTTCTCTTCCAGCTCCTGTTACATGGCCCTGCAGCTGTCCAGCTGTCTCTCAACCACACCACCTCTGCATTTTGTTCTCCAGTCTTACTGGGTCCCCTAGTTTCTCAGATGTACTATGCCTTCTCTTGCTTCCAAGCTTTCACATGTCCTGGTTCCTCTGCTGCTAGCATTGTAGTCCCCTCCTCTGTCCCCAGCTTCCTTGGCCCCCCAATTCCCATATAGTGAATTGCTGCTCACCTGGGAGGATGTTCCCGAGCTCCCAAACCTGGGAGGTCCTCTTGTGGCATTCTGTGGCACCTCTTCTAGTCCTTTCAAACTTTCTCCTGTCATATCCATCCCCCTTGCTAGATGGCAAGCATCTTGAGGACGAGCCTGGCTGTTTTGCTCCCTATTTTAGCTCTACCCTCGGACAGGCCTATAGTAGCTGTTCATCACATTAAAAAAATAAAATTGATTCTCATGTTTGTCTCCTACCAAAGAGGGCTAGTGCCTTGAGGAGGGAGCTGCTCTTCATTAGCTTTGTGTCTCCAGTGGTTAGCAAAGGGCCTGGTGCCTCTCGTCGACTTACAGCATGAACTCCCAGGCCCTGTCACAACGAACTCTGAAATTACTTTTTTTGAGCAATCAAATTTCTTTTTTTAGCAGCAGAGAAGCAAGAAGCTGGAAGGAATCCCAGAGACCCAGCTCCTTACAGAATGCCTGGGCTCCCTCCCTCCACCCTCTCTGGCAGGTGGTCCTGCATGCACGCTTTCCCTCCCTCCCTCCTTTGCTTCAACATCCCTCCAACCCCTGCCCAGCTGAGCTGTTATTGGCAATTAAGGTCCTGGGCTTTTCTTCAAGCAGAGACTCACTCTGGAGGCACTTAAGAACATGAATCTGTTTTGTCCAGACTTGGAGCTGCCAATGTTAGTACATGTTCTCTCAAATCTGGCCATTGCAAGCCCGCCCGCCTCTGTCCTCGGCATCTGATCAATATGTTGAGCACCCAGGTCAATGGGAGTCACCCCACGGACTCCTGGCTCATTTATTAAAAATGTGGAACAACTTAAGTTCTTGCTGCTTTGACGGGAAGTCACTGAGCGCATGTTGTTTCCAGCAGGCCGTGGGGCTGTGAGGTCAAGTTTCAGATGCGATTAATTCAGTATAAAGGTGAGCCTGCCAGGCCTGGAAGAAAGAGCAACTGACAGCTGATTTATGATGTGGCTTTTAAACAAATCACCCCTAAAACCCAGCTCGTTTCATTACGGCAGGGCTTCAATTTGTATTAAAGTGTCATCCTTGGACACTGACGGCTACTCCTTAGCAGCTGGTGGAAAGAAATGGGATTTCATTGCTTTCAGAAACTGTCTCCAGAACATTTGGCAAAAGAAATGCTGGTGCCTTCAGGTCCCTCTCATATCTACTTAACGACAAAACATACCATTGGCGCCTGGGGGTGTGTGTGATGGTGCAAAAATAGCTCTGTGAGTCCCTGGCCCCCAGGGCAGGAGCTGTGGGTGATGGCGAGTGTCGGGATGCCCACCCACAGATTGCCCATTGCATCTGTGTCCTGATGTG
This sequence comes from Graphiurus murinus, assembly GCA_004027655.1. Lineage (NCBI taxonomy): Eukaryota > Metazoa > Chordata > Mammalia > Rodentia > Gliridae > Graphiurus > Graphiurus murinus. The sequence continues at coordinate 7,180 of PVLC010029882.1, forward strand.
GTCTCTGTCCCCAGAAATGAGTGGGGCCAGGAGTGGTGACCGGTCTAGAGATGAGGCTGCCCTATGCTTTTGGGAAATGAGGCTTGCCTGGGGGTGTTGAGGGGAGTTCCATCCTTAACTCACGAGCTTCAGTGTGCTGTGCTCAGTGCAAGAAATAGAAAGCACACATTAGTGCAGAGTAAATAGAAACTGTGACTAAAGCCAGCCCTCTCCTAGGTCTGGAAGGGGGTGCTGACTTCCAGGTAATTCAGTGTCTAATGACAGACTACTTTGGTTCTCTTCGTTCTTTCTATTCCAAATATGAAACGGAACATTTTTGCCACCACCATCTGGGCCCCCTGGGCCCCCGGGGGAGCCCCTTGTGTGGCAGTCAGGGAGGGGCCCTCGCCCCGGGGATGGTGTGCTTCCTTAGGTTTTGGTCTTCCCGTCCCTGGGTCCCTGGCCCAATAACAATGACTCAGCAGCAGAGAAAGTAGAGTCATTTCTGAAGTCCAGACGTGCTGCCGCAGGGGCTCCTAGTTAGTGGTCAGTCCAGGGAGTGACTGGCAGGAGCTGGGAGGGAGCCATCTGTGTGGCTAAGTGGGCAGGAAAGGTCATAGCAAGGGGCTCCCAAAAATGGTGGCCACAAAGGAGGAGGGCTTCCCTGGAAGGGTAAGCGTGAGTGTGCACCCTGCGCGTGCATCTTCTCAGCTAACTAGTGGGGGGTGATGAGGACTCTCCCCTCCTCAGTTTCCATGTCATGCTCTGTTCCTGCTCACATCAAGGCAGAATGTGTAATAGAAGATTGCTTCTGGGACAGGCAGCCCTCATTCTGGGCGTTCGCAGATAAAATGTCTGCTAGCATCTGGAGCCACGAGCCAGAGATGCCAACATCTCTTGGCTGGGCAAGTAGCTTTGTGGACTGTGCAATGAAGGCCATAAAAGGAGAACTTAAGAACGAATGAGGGAACCTGTCTCTTTTTTGCAACATTAAAAAAAAAAAAAAAAAAAAAAAAGTATGTTTTCAACATGAAACCCTCAGTGCTGCTGTTTTCTGCTAAACCAGTCAAATTTAGTACAAGGACTATGGTTCCATATTTCTGTAGTGGGTTTATAGTGGGGTCACCTAACCCCTAAACTTCTTTATTCAATGGCTTTGTACTTCTCATCTTGTATACATCCTAAAATTTTGGACTTAGATGTATATCTATGTCCTCAGCATGGTTTGGTAAAGAGAGTTTGAATTTTAGAGCCAGACACAACCAAATTTGAATCAAAATCCAGCTTTTTAGTGGCTACATAAGCTTGTAAATTAAAAAAAAATTTTTTTCCTAGTCTGGTTTTCCTACTCTGTAGGATAGAGCCCTTCCTATTTCTTGTCATAGTGAAAATTAAGTAGGATGATACATACAATTCCAATATGGTATGCAGCCTGGCAGAGGATCTGCCTTAGTCTCTGTTAATACCCACCTCTCTCTCTAACCCCAACCAGACTGTCACTCCTTATAGGCAACTTTTTATCTTATTCCTTTGTGTATCTCTCTACTCTCTCAATACTTAACCCATTGTCTCTTGTATAGTAGCTACTCAAATAGTGAATAGATTAATTTTATTTCAAGTCAAAGTGGAGTGAGAAATGGTCCAAAGGGCAGGTGAAAGGAACATCGAATTGGGCCAGTGCTTCCCTTCTCCAAGTCTGTTCAAGGACCAGCAGCATCAACATCACCAGAGAACTAATTACAAATGCAGAAATACAGAGCCTCAGGTGCCACCCTAGACCTACCAACAGTTTAGCCAGGTGCACATGTTAAAGTTTGAGAAGTGCTGGTCTAGACCATGCATTCAGCAAATAAACCAGGAGTAAGATTAGGAAGCTAGCAGAGTAATTTATGAGGACTCTGCTGGTTTTACTTACAAGGACACAGAGTGCTAAGAATTCTAGATCCAATAGTAGTTCTACTGTCCTTGACTGTGATTCTACAGCCATAGACATTGACTCCCTCACTTGTGTCCCCCTCTGCCCTGGAACCCCACATCCTCTGTCATCCTGCGTGTGCCCTGTCATGGCTGTGGGCCCCTGCCAGTCATCTCTTCCAGCTCTGCAGCCTATGTGACTCAGGGTCTTCTTTATGACACATGTCCCCAGTCATCCACTGTCACCTTGGCTGTCTGCAAGTGCTGTATTGGGGACCGTGCTGGGCTGTCCACAGAACATACATTGTTCTTGTTTGGCTCCCTGCCCTAAGTTCAGGTTCATGAAAAACACCTGAGAGAATCTGGCTCTCGAATTCGCCCTTCAGGGTGGGGTGTACCTGGAGGACGGTGCATGAACTGCTGCTCACAGAAGACAGAGCATCTCTGTGTCTGTCTGTCCTCCCCACAGGTCCAGTCTGTGTGGGCCCTCCTTGCCTTCTTCCTTTGGATTTATGCCTGGCAAATCAGTCAGTCACTTGAGGTCTACACCCTGCTGTTGTCTGTGAAACTTGTTCTGCAGTGATGATGGGGCTGAAGTTATGAGCCCCTGTCGATTCTGTCTCTAAAGCACACCCCAAATTGTTCTCTACCTCCATAGCTACAGTCTGTGCCTGGATGACAGTCACATCCTCTTAACTGCATCCTGCAAGCTATTTGTTCTCCTCACAGCTGGCTGGAGGGGAGACCAGGAAAGCAGAGCAAGGGGGTCAGGGGGAGGGAGGAGGGGAAATAGGGAATGAAATTGATCAAATGATATGCACACGTATGAATATGTCACAATGAATTCCACTATTATGTATAATCATGATGCACCCATAAGTTTTTTTTTTTTTTTTTTTTTGTGGTACTAGGGATCAAATCCAGGGGTATTCTACCTCTGAAACACCTCCAGTCCTTCTTAAAAAATTTTAAATGTTGAAACAGGGTCTTGCTAAGTTAGTGTGTACTGTTCTCAAACCTACAATCCTCCTGTCTCAGCCTCTCAAATATTGGAATTACAGGTGTATGCCACCACATCTGGCTAATAAAATTTTTTTAAAAATAAAAAGCTCATAAATTGGATTGTCTCTTTTTCCTGTGTAAAACCCTTCAATGTCTACTGCACACAGAATAAAACCCAAACTCCCAGTAGTCTCCAGGGCCTCTGTGACAGGCCCCTGCTGGCTCTGGCCCTCTGTAGCCTCTCCCCTCTCTACTGTGCTCCACGTACACTAATTTTCCAGCGTCTTACACCCAACCAGCCCTTTCCCATCTCCCCTGAGACATACCCTACTCAGACAGGCCTCTCTATCACTCTAGCTAAACCAGAGTCGTAGTTGTAATTCTCTGGCTCTTTCCTCCATTCAGCTCATTGCTTCGTAAGTGGTTGTATTTGTTCGCTGACTTATTTCCAGTCTGTCTTTCTTGCTGCATCATGGGCTCCGGGAAGGCCAGGAGGTGCCTGTGTGCTCAGCACGGGGTCTCCAGTGTCTGGCCCGGGTACTCAGGAAACACTGGCTGGGTTCTGCCCATTTTCACCTGATACCCCATCCTCCCAGGCTCCACACTCCCTCACCTGTGGGCTCCCTCTGTGGCCAGATGGCCCTCCGTCATGAAGGCTTCCTAACCACTCCACCCAGCGTCTTCCACTTTAGAATCTACTGCCATCTATTCACCAACGACAATCTCACCCCATTGGAATAGATTACTGCCCCGCTCCCCACCACGTACCCACCCCTTCTTCTTTCTGCGCTGGTTGGTTACTATTGCTTTTAGAGAGGTGGTAAGGGGTAGTGGTCAAGTGTGCAGGCTCTGGAGCCAGACTGCCTGGGTTCAAATCTCAGCTCTGGGGCAGGCGATTTAGCCTCTCTGTGTCTGTTTTCTCAACTCTAAAGCAGGGGCAATAACACAACCTATTTACATGGTTATTGTGAGAACTAAATGTGTTAAAGACATATAAAATATATAGAATGAGCCTGGATATATGGTTAGCACTAGTTAAGTACTGTATTATGTGTTCCTGTCATCTAACTGAGGAAGAAATCAGGGACCAAAGAAATGACTTTGTACCAAGAGGTTCTTGTGGAACTGAAGTTTCAACTCAGATTTCCCTAGACCAAGGCCCTCTCCACCTTCATGATGGCTGCCAAAGGATTCCTTTGGAACACATTTCTCTTGGAGAGTTTCTGAGGGTTTGGTCATAGATGCATCTGGTTGAGAGAGAAAAAAGGATTTCAGACATTGAGAAAAAATATATATTCATTTAGCAACGTACATCATTCTATCACTTATAGTTCCCCCTGGATGAAGACAAGAAGACACAGAGGCCTGGCATAGTGCAGGCATGGTGCACACTCCTGTAATCCCAGCACTTGGGAGACTGAGACAGTAGGATCCCAGATTCGAGGCCAGTCTTAGCAACTTAGGGAGACCCTCTGCAACATAGTGAGACCTTGTTTCAAAATAAAAAAAAAATCTCCAGTACTACTACTGCTACTACTACTACTAGTACTACTACTACTAATAATAATAAAAGAGAAAAAGACATAGACTGACTGGTTCCAAGGTCAGGCTCACACGCAGGAGCGGGTCCTGCTCCAGCAAGTGATGCCCCTGAAGTTGGGGCCCGCCTTGCTGCTCACATGTGCAGCCCCTTCCATCTCTGGGCAGGACTGAGAAAGGATTCTCTTTCCTGGAGCCTTCCCTCCCTCCATCGGCCCTACAGCTTGGGGACTTCTTGATGTCTCTGTTTTTATTTTGGGAATTAAATCTGCTCTTGGCACTTGTCTTAATTTAGTGTCACCTCTCCTGATATCTCTCACCATATTTTTCTGTCCCTCCCCACCCCCAGAACAGCTGCCACAGCTTCTGCAGGTTACTCCTGCTTCCCCCTGCCTCCATCCTCCCCTAGGAGAAGGATCACCTGGGACAAAGGTTACAGACAGGGTTTGCCAGATCTTTCCCTTGGAAATCCTGATTCAGGAGGCCTAGATCAAAGCCTGGGATTCCATATTTTGAGCAGGCTATCCTGGTGACTTGTTTTGGGGGAGTCTGAGAGTCAATGACCACTGCTCAGGCTTGTCATGCTCTTCCTTCTCAGAAAGTCTCCACACCTGTCTCCCTGCCCGGGATGCTTTCATGCCTTTGACAGCGTGATGGATCCTGTTCTGTTACCCTGTGTGCATCTCTGACCCTCAGCAATCTGTAGCTTTTCTGCTTAGACAATAGAAACTTCTTGAGAGTAGTCATCGAGTGATTTTTCTCACACTGGAAACCCTCAATAAATATTCAGTTGAAATTTTACTGTTTGCCGCTTATTGTTACTTATCTAGGGTGAACACTGAAATTGTTTTACTTAAGCATTACCAAAAAGCTATGAGGGAAAATACTTAGTAATAGTTTAGGTAAGCTGGGCATGGTGGCATATGCCTATAATCCCAGTACTTGGGAAGTTGAGATGGGAGAATAGCAGGTTTGAGGCCAGCCTCAGCATTCAAAATAAAAAATAAAAATGGCTGGGAGTGTAGATTGGAGGTAGAATGTTCCTGGGTTCAATCAACAGTACAAAAATGAAAAGAAAAGAAACAATTTAGGTAAAAGAAGCATGCTAATTTGTGATTAAACATGTGTTATACATTCAGATTTTGATTAAGTAAGGACAAATCTAATGGTGCCTGCCGTCTGGAATAACTTGTTGCTGTCTGAAAAAGATGATACATGATCAGAGCTGGCTGGGTGTCTTGTCTGAAGAGCTTCTGCAGTTCCTGATTCCACCAGGAATTTTGTGTGACCTTTCCTGAAATTTGTCAGCAAACTGAGCCTCTACTTCCTTATTCCACCAAGAGGATTAAATCCCAATCTCACTAGGCAGGTGAGATTAAATGAGATATTGTGTGCAGAATCTTTTTGTAAACTGTAAAGTGCTGTGCACATGGTTGAAGTGACTTGCTGTCATCTCTCCAGTGCGTTCTCTAGCTCACCTGCTTTCTGGTGACCTCTCACAGCTTTTCTACATGAGTCATGGGCCTGGAGTTTAAATGCTATGTCAGGGAGGCTAGGACACCTACTTCCCGGAAAGAGTTATAAAACCTCATCCTAAGTGAGGCACTGAGAGCCATGACTCAGAGCAGCCCAAGGTGACCAGCTTGGATGGAAGGCTTTGAAGAACCTCCTCAGGCCTGAGTGTCTTTGTGGATGGGCGTGCCAGAGAATCAGAGTAGGCCCAATCTAAGCTTTGGTTTGTCTCAGAAAGAAATTCAGAAATTGGACTGTGATAGGGTGGATGGTTAACACCAGTGATATTGGACAGGATTTTTAGGTGACAATGCTTAAAAATCTCAACAACAAAACAATAAAGGCATTGCAGCAAAAGGAGATCATTGTCCTGCAAATGAACCCTTAGAAAATCATATTTTCTGAATTTGATAAGAATATATAACAGGAGGCAATCCCCAGAGTTCTATGGCTTCGGTGGGAAAGGGCGCATACAAGTGAGAAGGGGGTTTTAGAACTCTGTGCAAAACACCAAGAGAAATAAACTTGTAGCTTGTGGCAGCGTACCCACATCATTACAGACTCTGCCCTTCACATCACTCTTTTAAATTTGACTCCAGGAAATAGATTTGGAACCGGATCAATCCCATCCTGGACTCTGCCATCCTCTCAGAATTATAAACATAAGATTATTACAGCACATTTCCTGCATGTGCCTTCCATGTGGCTCCAGACTCCACCTCACAAACGTAGCAAGTAAACACTCCCCCTTGTAAGTCTGCAGTGTCGCCCATATGGTGTGGTCCTTGTCAGACCACGTGTGTATCGCAGCCCCGCCTGGGGGAGTGCAAGGTGACACTTCAGGGAGGCTCGCCAGCAGAGTCTTGTGGCTCGCCAGCAGAGTCTTGATGTCACCCTTCCTCCATCGCCAGCATGTGTGGTTGGCACATAGGAGCTTACAAAGGAGGGTTGGAAATGTTTCCTTTTCTTTATGTCCTTTTTTAAAAAATCCATTTCAATCTGTCCCATTCCTGGAAAAACCACAATCCCCCCAGCAGTCTCTAAGTCCTTCGGATTTAAAAAACAGGCAGCTTTCCCGCTGCCCCTGCTTCTGTTGGTTTGTTTTGAGCAGCAATTAATTGCAGTGTTAATGAGTGCGGGCTGAGGCTTTCATTAATGTGTTAGGACTTCCGGCTCCTGTGGTTTGACGCCATTTAAATGCATAAATTGTTAACTTAATGAATTTCCAACAATTTTTTCTCTCTCCCAAATCTCATATGAAACTCATTTCCCAAGGAACTGACTGAGGACCCCTGACCTCTTGCCTCAATTGCTTAAAGGCTCCAGTTCTTTTCCTCTCTGTTTACTCCCAATATTAGAAGGTGAACTCAACTTCAAAGGGCAGCGAGCCAGATGTCTCTTCTCCCCATGAGGGACTGACTTCCTCTCCTTTGTCTGCGCTCTGTGGATGGATTGAGGTATCTGTTTCCCCTGGGCCTTGGGCTGCTCCCGGTGCTGTGCCCAGATGCCTGGTGTGAGGCTCCAGCTTGTGCAGTTTGCTGGTCCCGATGCTCCTTGTTATTTGTGCTGTGCTGGTGTGAATGTGGGTGGTATGCACACATGTGCGTGTGTGCAGGTGTGTGTACTCCCTGCACCATCCTTATGGCAATTGTGAGCCAAGGGTAGCTGCTGAGTGTTTGGAACGTCGCTGGTCTGAACTGAGACACATCAATAAGTGTAAAGAGCACACGGGAGCTCAAAGACTTTATGCAAACTAGACTAAAAATATCCCAGTAAGTTTTTATACTAATTATGTGTTGAAATGAAAATACTTTGGATATATCGGGTTAAGTAAAATGTCAATATTATTTTCTCCTCTTCCCTTTTTGAAATGGGGCTGCTGGAAAATGTGAAATTACATATGTGGCTCATGTTGCATTTTCATTGGATAGTGTTGATGTCGATCAATGATGGAGATTCCAAGTCATATCGTTGCTGAGTCACAGGCTTTGGGGCACTTGCTCTGGTGTCCTCTGACCTCTGACAAAGCAGCCAGTGAGCAGTTGGGCTTCTGTACATCACAGTTCATAACTTGCAGCCACAGATGATACTCTGTGTATCTTCAGGATCCCATCTCAAGTATCCTCAGGTGGCCCCTCTACCCTGGGCAAGCTGATGCCATGCCTGTCCTCATGGACAGAAAGGATAGATTTGTGTTCATGATTCTGGGGACCAGAAATTGGCTACCGGTGACAGACCTGGTTGGTGGCCCACAGCACACCATTAGATGAATTAGTTCTAGAATATGTCCAGTCACTTTGTTGCAAGTTTGGGCTGGTCACATCTCTTTGACTTTGAAATCTTTAGGATGTAGTTTAATAGGAAAGGGCTTTTCAGATGATTCCCCCTCATATTTTCATTTTACCGAAGAGAGCACTAAGACCTAGTGGAACAGTGCTAGAGGGAGGGGACTATAAGCTTAGACTTTGTCATTTTCAAGTTCAGGTCCCCATTCTGCTACTTCTTGGCCAACAGAACATGGGTGGGCCCGTTGAACTTTCCTATGCTCGGTGTAGTTTTCTAAAATGAAAATTATTAAATGAAAAACATCACACTTCTCTTGTCAAATTGTCATGAGAATGGAATAAGAAAGTACGTGGGAATCTCTCAGCCTGTGACCTGGCAGAAGTGGGCGCTTGATAAATAGTCATAATTTAATAAAGAGTCATTAGTAGGCAACTCTTAAGAAGTCTGACTGCTCATTAGTGGCTGAGGTTGGGTTTCGAGTCCAGATCTCCATTTCCTACTCTGGTGTCCTTGCTTGCTCAGAGAGACCAGGCTGGGCCCAGCTTGTCCCACCTTAGGCACCTGGACTCCGAGATCAAGTGCTCACAGCTCTACTATAAGCTCCTGCAGCCTCCTGGCCTGCCCGCAGCACAGTATTTCCCTTCAGTACTGTAGCGATCCATTCACTGTCGGTGCCACCCTAGGCTCTGTACACACCTTGAGGACAGCATCTGCATCTTTTTTTTTTTTTTTCTGGTTTGGGGATGGAATCCAGGGATATTCTGAGCTACACTTCCAGCCCTTTTTTATTTTGAAATAGGATCTTGCTAAGTTACTGAGGCTGGCTTTGAACCTGCAATCCTTCTGTCTCAGCCTCCCAAGTACTAGAATTAACAGGCATGTGCCACCATGCCTGGCTAAGGGTCTTTACTTTATTCATCATCATGGCTCTTTCATGCTTTCACCAGTGCTTATCATGTGCCAGGTGCTGTTCTAGACGCTTGGGATGCAACAGGGAACACAAAGAGATGGAACATACTTACTTACATTCTAGCTGGGGGAGATGGACACCATGTTGCAAGGCTGTGTGGGATTCGGTTTCTGCACAGTACAGTCTGCATGCTTGCCTACTTTCTGGCTTGGAGCAGCCCTGGCAACAGCTTAGCCCGTCCCTGCAGTCCTGGAGCACTGGTGTCTCCGACATCTCTGTCACTCTTGCAGGCTCAGGGGCCACTTCAGGGACCATCCCCATCCCTCCTGTTGCTCACAGGTCTGTCTCATAGCCCCTTGCCTGCTGCCGGAACGTCATAGTTCTCAGCACCCACCTTTTGCCCTGGGGCTTCCTTGTACCCCTTAGGTGAGGGGGTGCATTCCAGTCTGTTCTCATCACCTGGAAATATGAGGACACTAACCACACCCAGGCAAGATTAGACCAGAGGAAAACAAGGCTGAAGTCTCCATTGATTTCTATCCCTCCCCTAGGCAGACTCTTTGAGGATGCATTAGCTTCTTGTGTTTTTTTCTGAAGATGTCCTGTGTTACAGAGCCAGGGACTTGTTCTAAAGCTATGGTCACTTGGCAACAACTCCCTTCAGTCCCCTCCTTACTCCTCTGTCCCCTCATTCCTTTATGTTTGAAATTGCATCCTCCCTAGGTTTTTAGGGAACTGGGCCAAGGCTGCAGGTGATAGATGTGATACAAAAGAAAAGCCAGAGCAGAGTGGCAGGGGGTGAGAAGGGCTGTGGGAGGGCGGTGATTTTCAACAGTGTTGTGAGTTAGGGCTTTGCTAAGAAGGTGATATTTGAGCAAAGGCTTGAAGAAGGCAAGGGGGTTAGCCATTCTGGGGAGAGGGCCTTCTGTTGGGTCAGAGGGGAACAGGTAGTGCAGGGATACCAAGTCATGGTCCTAGAGGGGCAACGAGACCATGGTGGTTTTGTAGGAGAGTGTTATGGTTTTGGGTGTAGAATGCCCCCCCCCCAAATAAAAAGCTCATGTGTTGAATGCATGTCCTCAGGGCAACAATATTCAGAGGTGAAATAAATAATTGAGTCAGGGCTCTAATCTCATCAGTGGGTAAATCTGTGGAAGGATTAATAATTGAATGGATTTACTAAGAGGTAATTTAGGCAGCTGGGGCATAGCTGGAGGAACTGGGTCACTGGGAGCATGGCCCTATATCTGTTCCTGGTCACTTCCTGCTGCTCTCTCTGCTCCTGGCCTCCATGATGGAAGGGTGGCATCCCTCCACCAGGTACCCTGCTAATGTGGTGCTGGCCAATCATGGACTGAAATCTCTGAAACTGTGAGCCCCAATAAACCTTTTTTTCCTCTAAGTTGTTCTTGTCAGGTATTTTGGCCACAGCAACGAGAGAAGCTGACTGAAACAGAGATGAGGTCAGAGAGGTGGCAGAGGGTATCATTTTAGGTCTTGTAGGTCACTGTAAAGACTTGGGCTGTCGCTCTGAGTGAACTGGAGATCTGTGCTGAGTTGGGAACACTGGTGTGACTTGACGTCTAGCAAGTGCAGGGTGTCTGGCACATAGGAGGTCCTCATTCAATGTCTGTAGACTTATAAGACAAGCACGTGCTCTCTTCCACGGAGCCACCCCTGCTCCAGGGCAGCGCCCTGCAGCAGAGTCCTAGCTCTGCAGAGGGCCAGCGCTGGACGTGTATGTTTCAAGCCAAGAGTTGAAAACAGATGGAAACAAAATGCCAGCATTAATCCAAAAGGCATGTGGAAAAAAGATCAAATGGGAGAAGAGCATGCATATGTTTTCAGCGGGACTGTGTGCTTCCTTCTGAACCAGATTTGGGGGAAGCAGGCCAGAGCAGCCTTGTGTCCATGGCGGAGGATGGGTTTCACCTGGAGCCTCCAGATGGGAAAAGTGCACCCCTCTTTCCTGCAGCTCAGCAGTGAGGGGAGCTCTCTGCTCAAGCCAGACAAGTGCTGTGAGCTTTGACTTGTGGGAAATGTGTATAATAATGCCATCTTTTTGCTCTGTGAAACCCCCTTGGCAGCATCCCTCGACTTGTGCTGATGACGCTTTAGGTCATGGTGGGTCCAGCAGCTGGCTGTTTCCCTGTCATAGGGCCAGCTGAGGGCAGGAGGAGCAACAGGAAAAAAAGGCCTGCAACATGGTGCCTCCTCATTTCCTCTAGGAACTTCTCTTCTTCCTTTGAACCCTTGATATTGTGTGTGTGTATTTATATATAAATTTATTTTCTATAAAAATTACATATATAATTTTTAATTGACACTGAATTTATACATATTTATGAGGTACAGTATGACCTTTCAATACATGCGTATGATTAGTGGTGTAATGATCAGATCAGGGTAATTGGCATATCTATTATCTCAGACATTTATCATTTCTTTCTGTTGAGAAAATCCAACATCCTTTCCACAAGCTATTTTAAAATATTCAGTCAATTTTTGTCAACAATAGTTGCCTTACTATGTTATAGAGCATTAGAAGTTATTTCTTCTATCTAACTGCACCCCTGGACCTATTAACCATCCCCTCGCCACCCTTCTCTCCCCTATGCCGTGCCCAGACTCTGCTAACCACTATTCTACTCTCAACTTCTCTGAGACCAATGTTTTAGCTCCCACATAGAAGTGAGAACACACAGTGTTTTTCTGTGCCTGGCTTGTTTTGCTTAACATAATGTCTTCCAGTTTCATCTGTTTTGCTACAACTGACAGGATTTCATTTTTAATGGCTGAAGAGTATTTCATTCTGTGTATATTTCAGATTTTCTTCATCTATTTTTCTGCTGATGAACACCTAGGTTGATTCCATCTTCTGTCTATTGTGAATAGGGCTGCAATGAACATGAGTGTACAGGCTGTCTTTTTGAAACTTATTTAAATTCCATTTTTTTGACCCTGTTCTATTTTATACTCTATCTATCTATCTATCTATCTATCTATCTATCTATCTATCTGTTACCTATCTATTTTTGTGGCATTGAAGATTGAACGCAGGGGCATTCTACCTCTGAGCTACACCTGAGCCTGATTTTATTGTTTATTTTGAAACAAGGTCTCACTAAGTTATACAGGGCCATATGAAGTTGCTGAGGTTGGCCAAGAACCTGCAATTCTCCTGTCTCAGCCTCCCCAAGTACTGGGACTACAAGTGTGTGCCACAATACCTGACTTATACCCACTTTCAAAAGATTATAAGTAGCCGGGCGTGGTGGCACACGCTTGTATTCCCAGCATTTGGGAGATTGAGACCGGAGGATCTGGGTTCGTGGCCAGTCTTAGCTACCTAGTGAGGCATCCCACAACTTAGTGAGACCCTGTTTCAAAATAAAGAATAAAAAAAATAGGGCTGGGGGTGTAGCTCAGAGGTAGAATGCCTCTGAGTTCAATCCCCAGTACCGCAAAAAAAAAAAAAAAAAAAAAAAAAAAAAAAAAAAAAAAAAAAAAAAAAAAAAAAAAAAAAAAA
>PVLC010029883.1:0-19887 GCA_004027655.1 Graphiurus murinus
GTTTCTGAGTCTTCTATTCTGCTCCATTGGTCTATGTGTCTGTTTTTGTGCCAATACCATGCTGTTTTTATTACTGTGGCTTTGTAGTAGAGTTTAAAGTCAGGTATTGTGATGCCTCCTGCATGATTTTTATTGCTAAGAACTACTTTGGCTATCCTGGGCTTTTTGTTTTTCCAGATGAATTTAAGGACTGATTTTTTATGTCTGTGAGGAGCATCCTTGGCAATTTCATGGGTATTGCATTGAATTTGTAGATCAGTTTTGGGAGGATGGCCATTTTGATGATATTTATTCTGCCTATCCAAGACCATGGTAGGTCCTTCCATCTCCTAAGGTCTTCATCGATTTCTTTCTTCAGCTTTCTATAATTTTCCTTATAGAGGTCTTTAATCTCCTTGGTTAGGTTTATCCCTAAGTATTTTATTAAACAGGGTCTCACTAAGTAGCTGAGGCTGGTGATGAACCTGTAATCCTCCTGACTCAGCCTCCCAAGTACTGGGATTACAAGCATGTGCCACCAAGCCTGCCCCTGGACTTATCTTTTACGTAAAAATGTGTAGAAGCTCTTCATTGCATATTGGTGGATCACTTCCTCTCTCCCTATTTCCAGTTTGCCCTCATTCCTAGAATATCAACATACTAGGCATATGTAAGAGATTTCTTCCCTGATACAGGCTATAAAATCAGATTTTTGTCTCCTCTCAGTGTGAGACTTCCATTTCTCTGTCTAGCTTTGTAGTCTCTTGGAAGTTGCTTTCTGTGTGATTTCTGTGTCTTCTTCAAATGAAGGAGAAATGCTCATAGAATATTGGTTCTTCTTAAAGTCTTTTTCATCATGATTCCTGCTGAATCTTGACTGCTTGGTATCCCTAAACTCAATTCTGGGCTCTTTCTTTCCTGCATTCTTTGCCTCAGCTCCTGAGTCTACAAGTACAGATTCCTTGTCTTTGGATGATCTCGGAGAAGAAACAGTTAATGCAGTCACCTCAGTTGACAGCCTTTTTCAGAACCTTGGTATATCAAGTCCTTCTCTCCTTGTTTGTTTTCCAAGGCTTTGAAATACCCATTTTTATAATCTTTTACGGTATTTTTGGAGGGATGGGTAAATCAGACATCAGTTACTCTCTCACCACTTCAAGGAGGACATCATACACTCAAATATAGTGGTTATCCTAAATAGCAACTTTTTATATGTTATAAAGACATATTCCCAAGGACTTTGGTATCAAATGTGAAAAGTTTCTTATTTCTATCAAAACTACTGCTCTTGAGTACTGTTTTAAATTCTTGTAACTTTTATAAATTGTTTCCTATCCTATCAGTTTTTTTCTGCTTCCCATAGTAATTGCTTCCTTTTAATTTGCTGCTTTCAGTTCATTGTATTCAACATGCTACCAGGCTTTATGGCTGGTTAAATCCTAGGAAAGATTAAGCAGTAGTAAATAAGTTTCACTTGAGTATATATTGGACTTTAAATTTTCTTAAGATACCTTTATGAACAAAGACCATTACTTGTGTTGACTTATGAAAGAATAACGCTGATACTTTTCTCTTTTCAGAAAATGGTGTAAATGGAACAGTAACATCAAATGGAGCAGACTCTCCTCGTAATAGAAAAGAGAAATCTTCATAATGAATTATAAACTAATTGATCTATGTCCCCAAAGAAATCTGCTTTTTACTATCTTTGAGCACTAGAGATTTTTCTGTTCTTGAAAATACAGTTTGTGCTTTGATCCTTGCTATTGTACTGTTTCATGCATTTTTTAAAAGGGCATTTGAGGGGAGGAGGATTACTATAAGTGAAAAAAATATTTTAGCTTAGACTAAGCTACCTGCCTTCAAAATAGTTTAGGGACCACTACATTTTTTTTTTAATCTTTGAACATTTTTCTAATGATTTGGGGAAAAAAACTATTTACAAAAATCCTGCATATCAGTGATACTATTTCTTGCACTCACCTATTTTTTTATAATATCAGCAAGGTGACCTGTTCCAACAAGGTCGTATTTTTTAAGTTAACTTTCAGGGTAAAATGGAAATACTATAAAGATGTCAAACTTTAATATGTTCTCAGTGTTCTCTAATTTTTAGTAATTTTTGTAGCCTTTGCACCTGGAAAAAACAATTTGTAAAATCACCAAAATAATTGTGTGCTTTATTTTATAGGTAGCAGCTGTTAGTGTTACATCCCCATTAGAAAAATAATAATACTAATGGTTACAACATGTGGAGATTCATTGCCATATATTGGATCAAAATATTAACATAAAAGTACTTGTGAAATAAAAATTTTCTTGTGCATTTTCAATACTTATAAGCTGGTAATCCGAAAATATTTACTATGAGAGGAAAATCCAACTTATATAGCCCTTTTTGATATGTTTATTAATAATGATTCTTAATGGGGCTTGTCATAAGTTTGATATGCACAGCATCTTAGAAAAACAGTTTAACCTACAAATCCTTTTGGAAAATAATGCCTACTTGATTTATATCTATAAAAAGATGTCAGGTAATTATATTTGGAAAACTAAATGCACTAACTTTACAGAAATTGAAAATTCAGGTGGATAAATAGTTTTACAAAAGACAGTGCTTTATGTTATAACTATAGCTTTGGCCCCATCTTTAATTGAGGAACATTTATCTGTATAAAACATATTTTTGGATAAATATATATATATATTTGTATCTCTACAGAATGGCTCTAAAAAGCATTTGAGTAAAAACCTTTGGTTCCCTTTTCTATAATTGTCCTTTAAAGTCCTTGTAGATGTGTTGGATTGTTTGCTGTCTTACAGTACACACAGCGCTCCTTTCGGTGTCTTCGTCTGGCTCCCCACTCCTCACTTCTGTCACCAGCTGAATGTTTGTGCCATCTTTGGTGTAAAAGTTGCAGACCTCGCGGGTCTGTGGTTTAAGTTGCCATGCTGCTAGAAAGTTGTGCTTTCTCTTTCCAGCTGTTTACCTACTTCCTGGAAAAAGTAGTAGCTCTCTGTAGCATTATGGAATTTCAGCGGAACCAAATTTTTGCCATTAAAAATTGGCATTATATTGAACTATACATTCAGAAATCAATAAAAATAAAAATTTTTACTTTCACAAGCTGTTTTCCTAGTTGATTCCTTCATTGCTAATAATTATACTCTTCTAGTATATAATCTCATTTTTTTTAATTTATTTATTTATATAATCTCATTTAAATATATTATTAAAAAAGAATAGTGCCATAGTTTTGTTTTGTTTTTGTTTTGTTTTTTGCGGTACTGGGGATTGAACCCAGCAGCATTCTAATTCCAATTTACACCTGCAGTCCTATTTTTATTCTTTATGTTGAACTGGTCTCACTAAGTAGCTGAGGCTGGCTGCAATCCTGGATCCGCAGGTCTCAGCCTCCCAGGTACTGGGATTACAAGCGTGCACCACCACGCCTGGCTTCCATAGAATATTTATGAGGGATACTGGAAGGGTGGTTTCTTTACTACAAGGCTTTTCAATACTTATTATGCAAATATGCTTCCTAGTATCCAAGGAATGTTGGCAGTAGGACTAATAACTAGTGTTTCTCACTTCTTTTCATGGAAAAGAATTGTTGAATTACTCACAGTACCTGTTTCCACAGCATAGACTATGGGTTTAGGAAAAGGGGTGGGGGGTCCTTGGCATGTAGTTAGAAAAAAAATTTTTTTTTAAGTACTGGGGATTGAACCCAGGGATCTACCTCCATGCTACCCCCACGCCCCCAGCCCTTTTTATTTATTTATTTTTTATTTTGAAACAGGGTCTCAAAAAAGTTGCTGAGGTTGGCCTCAGACCTGTGATACTCCTGTCTTGGCCTCCCAAGTACTGAAATTACAGGCATGAGCCATAGTGCCCCCCATAGTTAGAACTTTCAGAGACACAAGGACAATTGTAGTTATAAACCTTGGACCCATGCTCCCCAAATTCCCTAAGGAAAGTCCTTCCAGACTCCCAGGTCTGTCGAGGCCATCACTGTCACGTGGACTCAGGCTGAACTTTGAAGCCTCGATGGGAAACACATAGGACTGAACTGGAATCACTGCTGTCTGTGCTGAAGACTGAGTAACTTTGCTTTGCCTTTCTGGGGTTTACTCTTTCTCTCTAAAATGCATACCATGAGGTGATTCAAGTGGACATTCTGAAACATTAATTTGCCATATTTTTCTAAAATTGGGCAAATCTTGCAAAGTCCTTACATTCAGAACTAATCCTAGAGCAAAGCTTGTATAGCTGAGGAAATGGGAGAGACATTTATTGTTGCAAAGATGTGATTAGCAATAGCCAGATAATACTCTATATCTCTATGGTGTTAACCAATGTTTTCACTGAAAACTAGCTCTGCTAATTGTCTATATATGGATAACAATGAAAATCAAGGAAAAAAAATAAAAGCAAACCCTAGATGTAGTTAAGAGAAATTATAAAACTCCAACATAACCCCAGCACTGGAAAAAAAAAAAAAAAAAAAACATGACAGGTTTCAAAATTTCAATGTAGACACTGGCAAGTTTGGGGGAAAAAAATTAAGACTAGAAATGTAGGGCCTGGAGACAGTGAGTGGTTCATGATCTACAGGTACTTGAGAAGTGCCCTGGGTACAGAACCCATTCTATTAGAATCAAATGAGAGGGAAGAAGACAAACTCATAACTGCTTTGTCATTCTGGTTACTGGGCATTTCCTTAAAGCTATTAGCCATTTACAGAAAGAAACACACCTTCGTGGCTCAGTTCCATTTTGTGGAGAGAATAGTGAACCCAGTATTTATAAAGACACACCACTTGTATTTAAGTACGAGATCCTTTACAAAAAGTTGTACTAATTGTACAAATTACTCAATACTATTTGGGAAAAGATAAAGCCAATTTGTCTGGCTTAACTATCTTTAATGAAGACCAGTCATGTATTTGTACAAGACTGAAATTAAGCATATTGGGTGTCCTGAAAACAAGCACATAGAAAAAATTTCAAGAGGCTTCGATCCATAACATCGTCTCCTTGACTAACAGTGGCTTGACTTTGAAGAAGATAATTTTAAAGATCCAATTTGATTTCAACTATCATTAATAGTTACATTGGTGTCAAGATTAGCTAACCACAGTCAGGTGTGGTGGTGCACGCTTGTAATCCCAGTACTTGAGAGGCTGAAACCAGAGGATCCGAGTTTGCAGCCAGCCTCAACTACATAGTGAGGCACTCGGCAACTTAGTTAAGAGAGCCTGCGCCGCCAGAGCCGCCCCGGCCTGCCCGCAGCTGAACTCCCGCCCGCGCCCACCCTGCCCGCCGCCGCCTGGAGGCCACCGCGCTCTCCCACCCAAGATGTGGCCCAGGGTCCTGCTGATCCTGCTGGTGTTCGTGGCCGCACTGCTGATCCTGCTGCTGCTCATGATGTGCGGCTGGTATTTTGTATGGCATCAGTTTTTATCTAAATTCAAGTTTGTACAGGAACTGGTGGGGGACCTGGAGGATCCCAGGAGCGAGCTCATTAGCCTGGAGGGATTCGAAACTGAAGAAGATACTTCATCCTCTCCACACGGGAAAAGATCTGCTCGCCAAAGGAGGGCGCCTGTGACGAAGGCCACTGACCCCAACCTAGTCCTTGATTAGTAAATGATGAAAGGCCATCACAAGTCTCTCTGCAGTGACTTGGCTTTGAAATTTACTAAATGACTGAAAAACTCCTGTGCTTGGATTTTATATCAAGTTTAAAAATTCAAATGTAAGCCATATAGTAATAAAGGGAATTAAAACCAAATTGGACCATTGGCAAGCTTCATCTTAAAGATAATATTTTGTTTCGTTAGCTTTCTACTTAACAAACTCATTCCTTGATCTGGTAAACATTTCAGGCTTGAAAAAATGTATTAGTCATAAAATGTACTCTTTTCTTCCCATTTTAACTTGTCTGAAATTGGGGTGCATCTCATTACTGTCGACCAGGTGATAGTCATGTAATTATCCTAGCTTGTGCATATGTGAGTTTACAGTTTATGATAGTGTCATCATCTTAACGAAAGTTTATGTTGTTAATATCAAATGTGTCAGGTTTAGTTGGCATTTAAAAATGTCTTTAAAAGATTACATTACGACTCAGCATTGACACGCAGAGTTACTGTACATGCATAGAAGCCTGGGAAGAGAGCAGCGGGACTTAAGTTTGATATTAATGAAGCAAATGTTCATTGTCAGAGGAATGATCGAAATTCCATATTTTCTTGCAAAGCCACCACAAAATGTTTAAGGGACCTAACAAAGGAAGATACTCACAAGTAGATGAAGACGTACCACATTTTGTCAGTGAAGCATGTGCAAAAGAATTGCCTATCACACGCCAAGTACTGTAGCTGAAGGCAGGAGAGATTGCCAAAACCCTAAGGATTGGTGAAGCAAAATTCAAAGCAACAAGAGGCTGGTGTGACCAATCCCTGCATCGAGCTGGACTATCACGAAGGCATCAAGCGTGGTTTTGTCCACAGCTTCTCCCCGTGTTAAACAAGACAGCGGTGGAGCACTCTTTCAAGCACTGCATCGCCACTACTCTTGAGGACCCTGAGGGCCGCTTCCTGTGGGAAAATGCAGACCTTGGGGGCTGTGGTGTGGAAAGTGATTCAGAAGGCCTGGACTTATAATAGGAAGTTATAGTTACCACTTATCCAGTTTATTTCACATTCACTTTACATATACAAGGTTGATGTGATAAAAATCTGTTTAAAAGCACTGTTTCAATAAATATGAAAAACATTTTCTGTGATACAAGGCATTGTGTTAGTTTAACAGGCAGTGTTTTTTCAGAATGACACATATGGTGCATTTTAACAGCTGATGATATCAGATTCGATAAAAAATGGTAATTGTAAATTAAAAAAAGAGAGAGCCTATTTCAAAATAAAGAAGTAAAAAAAAAAAAAAAATAGGGCTGGGGGTATAGCTCAGAGGTAGGATGCCCCTGGGTCCAATTCCCAATACCTAAAAAAAAAAAAAGCCAGGTGTGGTGGCCCACACTTGTAATCCCAGCATTTGGGAGGCTGAGACCAGAGGATCCGGGTTCGTGGCCAGCCTCAGCTACCTAGTGAGGCACTCTGCAACTTAGTGAGACTCGGTTTCAAAATAAAGAATAAAAAATAGGGCTGGGGGTATAGCTCGGAGGTAGAATGCCCCTGAGTTCAATCCCCAGTACCGCAAAAAAAAAAAAAAAATAGCTAACCAAAATTCAAACCTTGACTCCATTCGTCAGCTCTGTGCAAATATTTAGGCCACAGTTTCCTATAATAACTGAAGATGGTCTCTGACTTAAAGGTTTTTCAACTTTACTATGTCCCAGAGGCCAGAGGAAAGTGTGGACCCATACAACTGTTCTGTTGATCACTCAGCACAATAGTCAATAAAGAAGCCGGGCGTAGCAGAACATGCTTATAATCCCAGTACCTGGGAGGCTGAGACAGGAGGATCACAGGTTCACGGCCAGCTTCAGCTACTTGTGAGGCCCTCCACAACTTAGTGAGACCCTGTTTCAAAATAAGGAATGAAACAGGGCTGGGGGTGTAGCTCAGAGGTAGAATGACCCTGGGTTCAATCCCCAGTACTGCAAAATAAATTACATGAGACATTCAACACTTTATTATCAAATAGACCTTGTGTTCAATGATTTTTACCCAACTATAGACGTTAAGTGTTTTGAGCACATTTAGGGGGAGACCAGGCAGCTGGTGTGGTGGTGCAAGCTTGTAATCCCAGTACTTGGGAGGCTGAGACAGAAGGATCTCAGGTTTGACACCAACTTTGGCAACTTAGACTTTAAGCAATTTAGTGAGACTCTGTTTCAAAATTTTAAAAAGGGCTGAGGGTGTAGCTCAGAGGTTAGACTACCCCTGGCTTTAACCCCTAGTACCATAAAAAAAAAAAAAAAAAAAAAAAACAGGGGGATGGGGGGGAGGCTAAGCTAAGCCGTGATATTTGGAAGGTGCATTAAATATGTTTTTCACATATTTGCAACTTTGCTTTTCTTGGGATGTGACCACATTGTCAGTTGGGCATCTGTAATAGCACATACACTCCAAGATAACAGAGAGCTGAGCCAGCATTCATAAACTGCATAGCTATATGCCTGGACTTTATTAAATGTTAGTTGTTAGCCCATGGGGTTGTGATGGACAACAGAAATTGTCAGTTGTTACTACTTTCCCTGTTTGGGTTCAAGTTTCACAACTTTGTTGAGCATTCCGTGGCCACTCCTGAGCAGGTGGGCGGGTACAGCTGCATGAACTGTTCAAGCAACATTACAGCCAGCAGCATTATGCTGACTCGTTGGAAGACCACGTCCCTAGCACCAAAGCTCATAAATCAGCATTCAAACCTGCTCTGAATCTTTTGCACTTATGTGACATGATAATCATAGAAGCAAATCCCCTGCATATTCTCTAAAGAATTATACTTCTAAATCAGGCATATGACTAATGAAGCTACTTTTCCATTTAATGTGATATAACTTCTCAATTTTTAGCTGTTTGAAGTTGCTGTATCTTCTAGCAGGAAGAATCAAACTAAGTAAATGAAAACATTACATGATAATGTTTATCAAGAAATTTGAACTGCTCCCATAAAATGTTCTAGAAATCACATTTCTGTAAGTGAGCTGGAAGGCCTGGATACAACATGTATAAGAGATGAGCCCGTGGATCATGAGAGACAGAATAAAATGTTAGGCTAAGGTCCTCACCTGGTTGTATGCTTGCTATACTAACCTGCCCCCACCCCACCACCAAATAAAGAAACTATAGTAAAGTTCCTATGAGAACTATTAGAACTTAACTTAATTTTTCAAAAATGCAATTTAGTAAAACTAATTTAGGTCACTAATGAGCTCATGAGCAAGTAAAGTGTTCCTTCTCTATTTCTTGGGGCTTGAATCATAACAGAAGAAGACAGGTTATTTGTAACTTGGGTGAGAAGGCAAAATGTCTACACTGTCTAAGTATAAGAAAAATGCAAAATCAAGTGGAGCTTCTAAATAGTGAGTTCAATTATAGGATTAAGGTCTAGAAGGACACTAGAAATATGTTAGAATGATTAGTGATTTACCTATTAAGCTTTGGAAAATTCAAAAGAAAATACACAAGACTGGGTTCAACTTTGTCTTCAAAGAAAAAGTCCATAAGTGCGATCATCAACCGTTCTCAGTGAGTAGGGAGCCCAGAGCAAACCTAGATGTAATTCCTTTGTTGATACAGTACGGTGGGTCAACTGTCCCAATGCAGAAACGCTGGTACGAAGGACTGAGACAAAGACGGGGAGATTATCACTTAAAGTCCCCTGCAGTAGGAACCACTCTGCAGTGATTTCACTGACTTAATGTCAGTACTTAGAACCCATCTCTAACTACTGGCCATTGTTCACAAAGCTCAGGTGCACCACATTACCACATTCTTCCATTATATAGCATCTTAATTTTGCATGGCTTGTGGTTTTGCGGGGGGTTGGGTTTTGTTTTGTTTGTTCTTTTTTGAATGAACACTAAAACAATAGAGTTTAAAAAGCAAAGCCATCTTGCAGGATGTAGCTTCAGGTTTAAGTAATCACTGTTCTTGTCTCGCTGTGTTTGGCTGAGCACCAGCATGCTAATTACCGTCCAGCAGCTCTTGTTAGTGGGCAATGCCAATCGTTGCTCATTATCTACTGTCGCAGAGTGAGTTACCCTGAGCGGTGAACTCCCCACTTCATCCGCTTTGTTTTACTAATGTCACATATTCTCTACTTTTGGTCTGTGATTTTTTTTTTAATTGATAGCTTCCGCTGCTCCTTATGCAGACTCTGCACTTCCATCTAAAGTGGTGCTCTTATATTTCACACTGAGGTTCAGCGGTCCAAAGAGACATGGATACTATGATAGAACGGCCAGTGTGGAGAGCCAAGTCGAAAGTGGGTGTGGAACTGCACTCACTGACCCAAAAGCTGGGCATGGTGGCGCACGCTTGTAACCCCAGTACCTGGGAGACTGAGGCAGGAGGATCGCAGGTTCAAGGCCAATAAAGAATTAAAAAAAAAAAAAAAAGGACTGGGGGTGTAGCTCTAGGTAGAATGCCCCTGGCTCAATCCCCAGTACTGCAAAAATAAATAAATAAATATGGATATGGTGGCACACTCCTGTAATCCCAGTACGTGGGAGGCCACGGCTGGAGGATCGCACATTCAAGGCTTCCTGTCTTGGTAACTTAGTGAGGCCTCATAACCCAGCAGCTTGGTAAGACCCCATTTCAAAATAAAAAAGGGCTGAGGGTGTAGCTCAAAGATACAATGCCCCTGAGTTCAATCCACAGTTGCACACACATACACACACACACACCACTGGAAATGTGTTTCTTCTTGATATTTCCTACCTAAAACAAAACAAAAATAAAAATGAAGTGATCAGTTGTTTAGTGATTCTCATTTCAGAAAGATAAGTTTTAAGAGATTCCTAACCTGAAATGCTCAGACTCCCCCTTTGCTCTTCAAATGCCTGCTCTTGGCAGGACAGCTGACATTAATACAGTCTCTCTCCATCTTTCCCTGCATGCATCTTACGCCTGAAAGGAAAGAAATGGGGAAAGGATATTTGCATGTTTACATCCTGGTACATTTCACAAACCCACCCTGTCTTACCTCAGAGTTCCAATGGATCCCCCATAGCCCGATGGGTGTCCTCCACAATCTTTTTCCCCCCAAAGGCACAACTGTCTTCGTCTTGGTCTGCTAAGTCAAAGTACCATACCTTGGCCGCCTTCTAAACAGCAGAAGCTGGTTTCTCACCCTTCTGGAGGGTAGGAAGTCCAAGATGAAGGCAGCGGTGGTTGGGTGTCTGGTGGGGACCTGCTTCCAGTGTCCTCTCGAGATGGACAGAGCATAAGCTCCCTTGGGCTTTCTGGTGAGGCATTAATCCCATTCAGGAGCCCTCCTGACCTGAAGCTCCACCCACCTCAACGCCATGACCTTGAGGAATTTCAACACATGAAACTGGGGAGGGGGGAAGTACATGCATTCAACCACCATGGCAATCATACTGTATTTTACTGATTCTAAAATATACTCCCTTCATACTTCAGCATCTGTGAAATAAGAATGGCTGTTTTAATCAATGGCATGTTTGTTTAAAAAAACTGATTGAAGGTGGGTGTTGTGGTGCACAGCTGTAATTCCAGTACTTGGGAGACTGATAGGAGGATCACAGGTTCGAGAACAGCTTCAGCCATTTAATGAGACTCTCAGCAACGTAGCAAGACCTATTTCAAAACAAAAAATTAGAAAGAGGGCTGTGGGTATAGCTTGTAGGTAAAATGCCCTAAGTTCAATCCCCAGTATCACAAAAGAAGGAAGGAAGGGAGGAAAGGAGGGAGGGAGAGAGAAAGGGGCTGCTATGGTTTGAATGATTTGTTTTTTCTGGGACTTGGGATTGAACTCCAAGACACCCCCAATCCTTTCTACTTTTTTATTTTGAGTGTTTGACTCTCCTTAGGTAGAAATTTAATTGCCATTGTGACTGTATTAAGAAGTGAAACCTTTAACAGGAAACAGCTCTGTCTTATGAATGGATAATGTTGATGCTGCCGGCAGAGATGAGTTGATCTGCCCCCCTCCGCTACCCCATCTCTCTTCCTCCCTCTCTCTCCCCTTGCCCTTCTGCGATAGGATGGCACAGCAAGAAAGCACTTGCCAGATGCCAGCCCTTGGATCTTGAACTTCCCAGCCTCCAGAAATTTCTGTTCCTTGCAAATCATCCAGTCTGTGGGATTCTGTTACAGCAACACAAAACAGACTAAGACACTGATAAATGCTTAGATCAAATGAAATTCGGTAAAATGTGCTAACGTTTATCGAGGGCTTACTAAGCCCCAGTCAGTATTTAAGTGCTAGACTCTCGGTGGGGTCCAGTGACTTGGGGGCAAAGCCAGGCTTCAAGCACAGATGTCTGATGGAGCCGCCTGTTTCCCACGGTTCCACTTCATAAACTATAAGCACCGTGAGAGGAAGACAAGGGCGCTCACCAGGCAGGACTCGGCAGGGCAGGGCAGGGCAGGGGCGCACCTGTGCCTGACACCTGGCAGCGCAGGGTGAGCATGCCTTGGACAGGTGCAGAGGGAGGCAGGCATTTGTTAGCACAGCCTCCCAGGAGGAAAGCTCAGAGCCAGGCTCCGAGGTGGCCTGTGACCCCTCCCCCCACAGTTGCCAACAGGGCGCGAGGTCTGCAGGCCTGTGCCCTGCGAGCTTCTGCAAGCGAGGTGGGGAAAGCGCCTGCTGATTTCCTGCATGCGTAACTAGTATTAGTGCATTATTCCATTGCTCCTCCCCGCTGTCAAGAGAGACCTTGCAGGTGAGTGAACAAGCTAAGACAATGCACAGCTAGTTCTACAAGCGGGCAGTAGGGCCTGCACCTCAGCTGGGAGGCCAAGGGAATGCAACCTGCTTTCAGAGATAAACATGGGTGATTTCACGTCTTCAAGGGCCGACTGAGAGCCGGGCATGGTGGCGCACGCTTGTAATCCCAGCATTTGGGAGGCTGAGACTGGAGGACCCGGGTTCACGGCCAGCCTCAGCTACCTAGTGAGGCCCACTGCACCTTAGTGAGAGCCTGTTTCAAAATAAAGAATAAAAAAATAGGGCTGGGGGTATAGCTTGGAGGTAGAATGTCCCTGAGTTCAATCCCCAGTACCGGGAAAAAAAAAAGGGGGGGGGCCGATTCTGAAGCCAGAACAAAGTACAGAGAAGCAACTGAAGAGGACCTGCTCTCTGATTGTCCAGTTGGTTGATGGGCTTCTGCTTTGAAAACGATGCGCAAGCCGGGCGTGGTAGCGCACGCTTGTAATCCCAGCATTTGGGAGGCTGAGACCGGAGGATCCGGGTTTGCGGCCAGCCTCAGCTACCTAGTGAGGCACTCTGCAACTTAGCGAGACTCGGTTTTAAAATAAAGAATAAAAAATAGGGCTGAGGGTATAGCTCGGAGGTAGAATGCCCCTGAGTTCAATCCCCAGTACCGCAAAAAAAAAAAAGAAAACGATGCGCAGCACCATCATCTGTTTATTTGGTGCTGGGGACTGAACCCGGGGGTATTCTACCTCCAAGCTACACCCCCAGCCATTTTAAAATGGAGTCTAAGTTGCTGAGGCAAGGATCGAAAGCTGCGATCCTCCTGCCTCAGCCTCCCAAGTACAAGGATTACTGGCATACACCACCACGCCCCGCTCCATCCTCAGCTACTTAGTGAGGCCCTCCGCAACTTAGTAAGACCCTGTTTCAAAATAAATAATAAAAAAAATAGGTCTGGGGGTGGAGCTCGGAGGTAGAATGCCTCTGAGTTCAATCCCCAGTACTGCAAAAAAAAAGAAAACAAAAACAAATAATTGAACTTGTGTTTTGCATGTCTTTCTTTTTTCCTCTGACAATTCGTTTTATTGTTTTTTTAAAATATGGTGACACACAATTGATTTCAGACAAAATAATTCTTCCCCCCAGACAGCCTGAAAGGCGCTGTTCTGAGCTCCTCCGTGGGCTTACGTGCCATTTGGCCCCAGCACTGGCAGTTAGATTCAACAGCTTCCAGAAAGACCTGAGCACACCGAGTCAGAAGTGAGCCTAGTTCCACCCTGCAGACATTCTCACTCAAAACCAGACTTCTTGCCTCGATTCTTGACTGCTTTCCCAATTTCTGCCATCAGAAAGCACAAAGTGGCTTTGTCCACAGTGAGCTCCCCTCCGAGTCCACCGATGGACCCAGAGCCGGGGGTTGATCTCACATGGCCCCTCAACATGGTGCTGGCTGCGTGGAGGCAGAGAGGTAGAGTGCGCCCTGTGACATCCCCAGAGCCAAGGGCCACGCCTGTTCCTGCTAATTTTAAAGGAGATGATCAAGAGGCCCAATGCTGGTGGCACACACCTGTAATCCTAATCCTTAAGAGGCTGAGAGAGGAGGATCTCAGGTTCAAGGCCAGCCTCCGTAACTTAGAGAAATCCTCAGTAACTCAGCAAGATCCTGTTTCAAAATAAAATAGGGCTGGGGGTGTAGCTCAGAAGTAGAATACCTCTGAGCTTTCTGAGCCAGGCGTGGTGGTGCACACTTGTAATTCCAGTACTTAGGAGGCTGAGACAGGAGGATTGTGGGTTTGCAGCCAGCCTTAGCTACTTAAGGTGAGGCCCTCTGCAACTTAGTGAGACCCTGTTTCAAAATAAAGAATATAAAATAGGGCTTGGGGGAGCCGGGCGTGGTGGCGCACGCTTGTAATCCCAGCATTCGGGAGGCTGAAACCGGAGGATCCGGGTTCGCGGCCAGCCTCAGCTACCTAGTGAGGCACTCCGCAACTTAGTGAGACCCGGTTTCAAAATAAAGAATAAAAAATAGGGCTGGGGGTATAGCTTGGAGGTAGAATGCCCCTGAGTTCAATCCCCAGTACCGCAAAAAAATAAATAAATAAATAAAATAGGGCTTGGGGCATAGCTCAGAGGTAGAATGGGTAGAATGACCCTGAGTTCAAGCCCCAGTACTGTAAAAAACAAACAAATAAAAAAGGTAGAATGCCTCTGGGTTCAACCTCCAGTACCAAAAAAAAAAAAGAGAGAGAGAGAGAGTCCCAAGCTTACATCCTGTGGCATAAACCTCCAAATGGCTACCATGTTATTGTCAATTAAATAGAATCTTGTGTTGGGGGTAAGACGTCAACCTTTGAAAGTCACCACATTCACCTGCCTAAGTTGGCCTAATTTTTGCCAGGAAGATTTCATAACATCCCTAAATGGGATCCGTGTGTGTGTGTGTGTGTGTGTGTGCGTGTGTGTGTGTGTGTGTGTGTTACTGGGGATTGAACCCAGGGGCATTCTATATCCGAGCTGAATCCTCAGCCCTTTGTGGGTTTTTTTTTTTTATTTTTACAGGGTCTTTCTAAGTTGCTGAGGCTGGCTTCAAACCTGAGATCCTCCTGTCTCAGCCTCTCAAGTACTGAGGTTACAGGCGTGCTCCACCACGCGCACCTCCAAGTGGGACTCTTCATCAAAACACGGTGGCTCCCACTGTGGAGCCTGCCCTTCCGCACTCATAAGCAAAGGAAACTCATGCTCTCAGTGGTCATCTCCATGGCCCGTTATCGCTTTCTTAGTGCATAGTTCTCATATGTCTTTACTTGGTGTCTTTGATGAGACTAAACTAGTTGGATTTTGCAGGCAAAAAAAAAAAAAAAAAAAAAGTTTTCCTATATCTTTTGTAATTTTCCCAAATGTATATTACATTCTGTACCTAGTGGGTTCTCAGAAAATGTTGAGATGGGCATGGTAGCGCATGCCTGTAATCCTAGTACTTGGGAGGCTGAGACTGGAGGATCACAGGTTCGAGAACAACCTGAGACCCTGTTTCAAAATAAAAAATAAAATAGGGCTGGGGGTGTAGCTCAGAGGTAGAAGGCCCTTGAATTCAATCCCTAGGACCATCAAAAAGAAACGATTGACTAATCTGAATATAAAATGGTGCAAATCAAACATCAGGTTCCTTTAATTTTTTTTTTTTAATTTTCAAAATATATTTCTTTTCCTTGCTGATGTATGCTTTGTCCAAAGCTCCATGAATCTGATTTAAAATTTTGAAAATGAAAGTGCATAGAAAAGATAATACAAAACTCGGTTAATTTAGATTTCATGTATTCGGTACCGTGCCCACCCATGAGACTTGGCACATATGTGTCAGTATCTAATTAGCTGGGCAAAATCCAAGCAACCAGCCCATCTGAGGAAGCCTCAAATGAGCAGTTCCTTTAAAGGGGAATTAAGAAATTGAGGCCAAAAGCACATGTTGTTTTACATTTCCTTTCCTTTTCTTGAATTTTCTGACAAATATCCAGAAAGGCTCAGATGGAAACTGGATGTGTTCTTTCTTATGACAGTAAAATTCAGCCACAGCATCCAACAAGCAAGGGGCACTATCTGAAAGGACTAGAAGGAGTGAAGTTAATACAGCAAGGCCAAGAGAAAGAGGGAAAAGTACAACCTATGGGAGAAAGCTGCAGGCCATCACAGCTAACAGGAGTCCACTTTGTGGAGACCTGGCAGCACCTAGGCCGCAGACATTTAATTCCGTTCTTTGTTCCTTCCCTCCTCCTTCACCCACCCCACCCCCAGCTTTGCTTAGCCAAACCCACTTCCCTTCTGTGTTCATCTTTTTTTCCTGCTGCTATAATAAAATCCCTGAGGCTGGGGACTTCATGTATAGAAAAGAGGATTGTTTAGCTCACAGTTCTGGAGATTTCAGAGCATGGCACCAATGCGTGCTCAGCTCTGGCGAGGACCCCTTTGGCTGTCACAACGTGATGGATGGCACCATGGTGAGTATAAACAGTGAGAGGTCACACGGTAAGACAGGGATTCAGAGAGATTCAGGAGCCAGACTTTCTTTTTTTTATAAGAACCCACTCACACAAAGACTAACCAGATTCCCTGAGAAGTACATTAATCCTTTCTGAGGGTGAGTCCGCATGACCTAAATGCCTTGTACTAGGTCCACCGCTTAAAGGTCCCTCCATCTTCCCACACCACCACACTGGAGAACCAAGCCACGCTGGAGAACCAAGCCTCCAGCACATGAATCTTTGGGGACACACTCAGACCACAGCAGGCCACAGCACTTTCTCATACAGAAAGGAGGGCAACTGTTTGGTTGGGTGTGAGGGAGTGGCCCACATTAGCGTGTTGTTGTTGGTACCAGGGATTGAACCCAGGGGCATTTTATTCTACCTCCAAGCTACACCCCCAGCCCTTCTTCTTTTTTAAAAAAAAAAATACTGGGGATTGAACCCAAAGGCATTCTACCTCCAAGCTACACCCCAGCCCAATTTTTTTTTATATCTTATTTGGAAATAGGATCTCACTAGGTTGTCGAGAGCTTTGCTAAGTTGCCAAAGCTGGCTTTGAACCTGGGATCCCCCTGTCTCAACGTCCCAAACACTGGGATTACAAGAGTGTGCCACCATGCCCAGCTTCCAGTCCTTCTTTATAATTGTGTATTTTTATTTTGAAACAGGGTCTCACTAAGTTTCTGAGACTGGCCTTGTACCTGCATTCCCCTGTCTCAGCCTCCTAAGTACTGAGATTACAGGTGTGCAGCACCACTCCTGGCCCACATTATGCTTTGAATCGAGTTCTGTTTTCAAGTTGAAAACATTGCCATTATGACTACTCCCGCAAAACTAGTGCCTGGAGTCCAACAATTCATTTGAGAAAGACCTAGAACTCTACAAACGCAACAAGCTGTGAAATCTCCAGGTAAGACTGCCTTCATATGAATTCAAGCCTTTGAGAACTGCAGTTGTGTTTTAAAATTCTGTTATAACCTGTTCCAGAAATTACAGCTTACATCTTTGGTGATGCTACTGCAATGTCATCTGGTAACATTATTGTTTCACTGCTAAGCGAGCTTCTAGCTGCAGTAGAAAAGGTCAAAAGGAGGAAAGGAGCCACGAAAAAGATGATCAAATAAGCAGGGATCCAAACCTCTCAAATGACCTTCTGAAAATTGAAAATTGGCAGTAGGAAGAGGGAAAGAAGGAAGGAAAGGAATAGGCAAAGAAATTATTTGTCTGTTCCTTTTCCTTTGTTTGGTTTTCTGAGAAATGCATTTTGCAGTATAATTATGGTATATTGGCTGTTGGCAGAAGCTCATAGAATAATTCCTTCATTAGTGTGCAGGATTTGATTTAACACTTCGTTTTAAAGTCTTCATTACCTATGGTGTAATCCACATAAGCTATATTGAGATATTTTCTAAGATAACAGAGAAAGGATATGGTTCCAAAAATTAAGAAACAAAGAGAAGAAAAACAGTGAGAAACAAAAAACTTAACAACCAACTCTAATTCCTACTAAAATGGGGCCCAGTTGCTTGTACAACAATGTCATTAATAGGATTAAGAGGATGTCTAGAAGAACTATACTATGCTTCCCTAAGGCTTTCATAAACCTTTCTATTTACCTCTTAGGACAACCCGCATATTGCAACATATTGGGAGAGAAAGAGAATATTACCACTGCACTGGAGAGTTTTTGCTCATTCTGTAAGACCCTGTCGGTGGCCACAGAAGTAATGGGGTAATGAGTAAAAATGAACCCCGACTCAAAGCCTGTTGTGCAATTTTCTGTGACCAAAGACACAGGCAATCAAGTTCCTACACACACACACACACACACACACACACACAATAAAGCCCTTAGGCAAACGTAACTCCAACCTGACCTTGCAAAGACAGAAGCAAAACTAAGGACGCCAGACTCCCCTCAGCTCCCAGAGGTTGCTTAGGGTCTAGTGTTGACCTGCAGAGCTCAATCTCTGAGCTGTCATTCAGAAAGCTCATCCACACGTGCAGTCATTCATTTATTCATTCATTCATTCATTCAGCCAACACTAGAGCACTCACCTCATCACACCAAGTCTCATTCTAGAAGCTCAGACCACGGCTGCGAGCAAGAC
Source organism: Graphiurus murinus (assembly GCA_004027655.1). Lineage (NCBI taxonomy): Eukaryota > Metazoa > Chordata > Mammalia > Rodentia > Gliridae > Graphiurus > Graphiurus murinus. Next base: position 18,494 of record PVLC010029883.1, read on the forward strand.
ACAATCCCTGCTCCTGAGAGCTTAGCTGTCCATGTGGATCTTTGTAAGTCACCCTAACTCAGCTCGAAGAAAAAGGCAAACTGCGAGGGAGCCACCAGAAACAAAACAAAAGCACAAAGCATTCGATGAGACCTGCTCCCAGGAGACCTCTCCTTCACCGGGAGTCCAGAACCAAGAGCCCTGGGCTTCGGGAGTAAGGTGTCTCATTCTAAGCATTTGTAAATTAAGTAGCCTTTGGAGCTAAAAAATCCTTTTTGCACAATAGACTTTTGCGCAAATGGACTAAGAGCAGTTTGAATCTCACTGCTGAGCCGGAGGCTTGGAGGAGTGGAGAAGACCACCTCTGTGTCTTGGATGGCAGCCTTCCAACTGAGAGCACCTGGAGTGTTGGGGTCTTAGCCCGGCTGGAAAGACCTCGCCTCTAGATGGCGCCTGGCAGAGTGCCAGGAGCGGCTGCAGGTGGTAACATCCTAGGGCTGCGCCACGCTAGAGCGCATGCACCAGCACGCCCGGCCCGTGGCCTGCCCAGGTGAGAGCCGTATCCGGGCACCTCGTGACTCAGGCCCTGCGCGGCTTTAAGAGTCTCCGCCTCCCTCGGGAGGAGAGGGGATTTGGGGAGGAGAGGTTGTTGGTTGCTGGTGGATGGTGGGTTGCTGGAGGTGTAGGTTGTTGGAGGCGTAGGTTGTTGGATGGAGGTTGGACGACTACCATTGCGAGGAACGGTTACGGAGAAAGAGAGTGGGGTGAGAGAAGCAATTGCAGTTAGAGAGACGGTTACTGTCAGGATTAAGAGAATGGTTACTATTACTGCTTGGGTAGCGTCCTTGATCCCAGAGAGAGAGAGAGAGAGGTATAATAAAGAGAAGTTTGAGCCAGCAACGTTCAGTTATTGGGGCCTCACGGTTGAGGGTCCAGCCCAGGGCCCCATACCAGAGACCTAGTTCTTTGAGAGAAGGAGCAAGGAAAGTCCTGGTGTACTTCCATACAGAGGTCATATGCTAGCCGGGCGTGGTGGCGCACGCTTGTAATCCCAGCATTCGGGAGGCTGAGACCGGAGGATCCGGGTTCGCAGCCAGCCTCAGCTACCTAGTGAGGCACTCTGCAACTTAGTGAGACCCGGTTTCAAAATAAAGAATAAAAAAATAGGACTGGGGAAGCCGGGCGTGGTGGTGCACGCTTGTAATCCCAGCATTCGGGAAGCTGAGACCGGAGGATCCGGGTTCGCGGCCAGCCTCAGCTACCTAGTGAGGCACTCTGCAACTTAGTGAGACTCGGTTTCAAAATAAAGAATAAAAAATAGGGCTGGGGGTGTAGCTCGGAGGTAGAATGCCCCTGAGTTCAATCCCCAGTATCGCAAAAAAAAAAAAAAAAAAAAAAAAAAAAAAAAAAAAAAA
>PVLC010029884.1:0-19783 GCA_004027655.1 Graphiurus murinus
AACTAAACTTTGTTGAGAAGGAAAAAAAGTTTCAAAATTCCTTAACACCTATCAAGCAGAAAACCCAGCTGATGGGATCATACAGTTCCTTTCCTAGGGTAGAGAGAACACCCTCTCCATCATGATGGTTGAGCTGCAAGACTTAGTCCCTTTGGGAGGAAAGAGAATAGAACACAGGGAAGTTCATACAGGACAAGAAAATGAAGTGAATTTTTGCCCTGCCACTCTAATGGATTGAAAAAGGAGTGAGAAACAGGAAGAGAGCAAAGAAGTCAAGTATGAGAAACTACAAAGCTGGAAGGGTAGACTGAGATGCCAAGAACCCAATGGCAGGTAGATACTGCCAAGTTTCTAGGACAGAGCTATTCCACAGAAATTTAATGTGAATGGTATATGTAATTCTAAATTTTCTAGAATCTACATTTTTCAAGTAAAAAGAAATAGGTAATGCTTAACTGCAAGGAAGGTTGGGAAAAATATTTTGCTTTTCCAGTTTCTAAAGTGGAGGTTGGAAAAGCAGGAGAGGCTAGGAGTGAGCCACCCTACCAGTGACGTCCAGACACTCTGCGGTGCTGACATGAACCACTAGTCCTTCACTAAGGAAGGAGACACTGACCACATCCTTTGGTGGCTTCCTTTTGGGGCACTTATTAGATTAAATGGTTTCAATGTTTCAGAACACAGACACACCCTTAGGTCATTTCTAGTAATGAGGGTTAATTATAAGGCTACATAGGGAAATGAAGGAGACAGGGAGTTGTCTCAGGCCCAACAGCCAGCCTTTGTGGAAACTAGGATAAGGTCCAAGATGCAGCTGTGGCCCCACTGCTCCAGTAGCAGCTTTGGTGACACTAACCCAGCGATATCCAGTGGGTGACACTTCAGAATCAGGCCCCTGTACATTTGTGCTCTGGGCCTTCACCCTGATGGTGATGTGCATCTTTTGTCTCTGCACCCGCTGCTCTTGCCTTGACCTATAGACTTTCTCCTTGTGCGTTCTGTCAAATGTCCTGATCAAGGTGGACAGCCTTCACAGCCTTCACCACCTAGGAGAGGAGCCACTGTTGGCTGGAGCTCTTGCTCGGGCTGGTCTATCAGTGGTCCATTAGTGATGGAGTGAGTGCTACCTCTCTTAGTCACCCTCAGAAGGGGATTGTGGGTGAGGTAGCACCTCTGAGACTTTCCAGAGGAGGCAATGAATAATGGCTAGGCCTGAGCCCCTGCCTAATTCTAGGCTGTTTGCTTTCCATGTCAATCTGGCCATTTTTATACCCGCAATTGCTTTATTATTTCCAAGTTGTCCATATTTACATTTCCATTTGCTCAAGTCTGAGACACTAAAAACTTTCTGCTTTGAATACCCATAGCCAAAAACCAGGACAAATAAGGGAGAAAATTCCTACAAAAATAAAGAAGTGATATTAATCTCAATAATATATTTTATGTAACTCAATGTATATAAAACATTATAATTATAATAGAAAATAAAAAACATTAATGAGGTATTTTATATTCTTTTTATAACTTGGTCTTTGAAGTTTGGTGTGTATCTGATAGGAGACATCTCAATTCAGAATAAGCTCTTTTCCAGCACTTAGAAACTTCTAGAACTCCTGTATGCCATATGTATACTATGTATTAAACATTAGGAAGACCTCCCATGTGGGTCACATCCAGTACAGGATAAGTGGTAGCTCAGCAAAAGCAAAGAGGTGGCAATGTTCCTAGTTTCCCATAGCTTACATATGGTATGCATGTCTTCTAGAAGTTTCCCTGTGCTTCAGTGAGGGAACAGAAGAAGAGAGGTTTGCCAACTGAGTCCTAGAGTCAGAACAAAGCAAACACTATCTATGCAGATGTCACGATTGAGAATAAATGTCAAGGACCATGGGACCTAGTGATGGGATCCAGTGATGGATGCCAGCATGTTATCACAAGGCCTGACACCTCTGTGGTTACCAGCCCGGTAGCTGGATCAAACCATCACGATGTATCAGAAGCCAATGAGGATCCAGGATAGGCCCCAAGATGACCATACAAATGGCCCCTGGGGCTCAGCAGGCTCCCCAACTCTTCCCAATCCCAGCTTCATCTGGAAGGTATGCTCAGGCTCGTAGAGCTCCAAGTCGCAGATCCAGGCCCCTTCATCCCCACCCCCACCCTACTACGGCTTCTCTGTGGTCATCTCTTGGCCTAAGGGTATAGGTACCAGTTCTGAAGCCCACCCCAAGGAGAATGAACCCAAGGAAGAGGACTGCACAGACCCTGCAAGTGAACCGGAAAAGTTTGGCATAGAAGTGGAGGTGTAGACTTCAGTGGGTGTATCGCCTTGGCTTCCTGGACTTCTTGTCCCTGAGTGTGCACTGTAACTATGTATTTAAGACCCCTGAAGGCAGGCTCCCCTCTTGCTTAATTTTAAGGGCAGAACAGTGCCGAGAATTCATGTCCTCTTGGCTGCCACCACATTGAGGACCAGGACCCTACCCCAAAATATAAATATCACCTTAAAGAGTATTGGGGGTGGGAAGGGGATATCTGAAAGTTTGAGCATGCACTCTAAAAAGATAGAATCATACAAGGGAGAGAATTTAAAGTAAGAGACTCTGATACTATAAACTATCAACTTTAAATTCCACTTTTTTTCCTCCCACTATTCAATAACTTAGAGGATGGAGATTGTTAGACAAATAAAATCCACTGTGAGAACAAGGTTTTCTTGCATACTTGAGTATATTGTATAAGTGTGTGTGTGAGGGGGTCCCATTACATATATATGTGATGTTATTTCCTTAGAACTCAATAAAGTGAGGCAATGATGATAATGATAGTGATGATGGTGACTACTGCAAAGCAATTCTGACACTAACTACTTGGAGTTAGCACAGACTCCACAGGTTTAAGGTAGTGGACCCAACAAGACTTCGCTCACTCTAGGCATCACTTGTTAGGTTCCAGGGCTCTTGCACTTCTGACCAACTGACTGCAAATTTAGAAATTCCAACTATACCTCAGGTTTGATAATGCACTAGAATGACACAGAACTCAAAAAAATGCTACGCTTATGACTATAGTTTGATTATAAAGAATATCAACCAGGACCCATAGTGCAGATCTGAAAGGGTCCCATGCACAAAGCTTCCTGTCCTCAGGATGCATTGCCCTCCTGGCACATCAATGCATCACCAACCAGGAAGCTCAACCAATTCTTTGAGCCAAATTTTTATTGGGTTTTCTTGCACAGGCATGATTGATTGAACCATTGGCTGTGTGGCTGAACTCCAACTCCAGCTCCCCTCCCATGTCTTCCCTCAAGGTTGGGCTGTTATCAATGTGGCCAAAGCCCCAATCTTCTAATCACAGGATTAGTCTTTCTGGCATGGCCAGTCCCCATCTTGAGTCATCTCATGTGCATAAACTCAGGTATGATTACTCAGGTGCACACCATAAGTAACAAAGACATATCTACCACTCAAGAAATGTATGGACTTAGAGGTTACCTCCTGGGGACTAGAGACAAAAGTCACCATGTTCCTTCTTTTACAATGATGATGATGATGATGATGGTGATGATGGTGATGATGATGATGTCAATGATAAAATTCCCAATGAACCCTGTTCCTCCTCCTTTAGAAATAAAGTCCTGCCGGGCATGGTGGTGCACGCTTGTAATTCCAGCATTCGGGAGGCTGAGACCGGAGGATCCGGGTTCACGGCCAGCCTCAGCTACCTAGTGAGGCACTCCGCAACTTAGTGACACTCGGTTTCAAAATAAAGAATAAAAAATAGGGCTAGGGGTATAGCTCGGAGGTAGAACGCCCCTGAGTTCAATCCCCAGTACCGCAAAAAAAAAAAAGAAAGAAAGAAAGAAAGTCCTCTATCCCAGCTAAATTCCCATCTTTGAGGGAATACTTAATTCTCACAGGGAAGTAGGAAATCCAAGTGTGAATCTGTACTTCAAGTCCTGCTTTGGTATAGAGTATATGCAGGGCCTTAGTATCAACTAAAAGGCTTCCTGTTGGTGGATCCTCCCTAGTAACCACTCTGAAATCTCATCAAACTGTTAATTTTTTCCCTGTGAATACTTATGTTGTTAACCAGTCCCTGGGCATTTTCCAATGGAAAATGGAGTTATTGGCTTTCCCAGCTCTTATTCACAGTCCGGTGAGTTGAAAGATGAATCAAGTAATTATCGTTTTCCATACTGATGGAGTACAGGTGGAGGACTGAAAACAGGAGAATGTCAAGTAGAACATTTCAGCCCTTTGGGATCAGTGGAAGGAAAGAAAACTGAAAAGGAGGAAGATGCAGAGACCGAAACAGCGGAAGACACATTTAAATAGAAGTCGTATTAATGAGAATGTGTCATCTCCAAGCCAACAAGAAGTCAGCAGATGGGATGCACCTGTCCCCCAAGAGCCTCACAAAGCAAAATCAAGCACCAGATCCCAGAATGGAAACAAGAAAACCAAATCAGACTCCTCAGATACACTCCAGCAAATAAATTTTCAGCCCCCAAAACAACAGGTGTCGCTCAGATGGGGTGCCCCTAAGATTCTCCCACACCTCTCCATCCTCCTAGGGAGGAGTACCATATAGGGGATCTGGGAGTCTGTTCTTTTGGTCATTCTTAGAGTAGTTGATTTTCACTACCACCACTCACTCATCTGTTTAAATTAAGTCAGGTTGCTTTGGCTATTACGAACAGCTGGAGTTAGAACAGCTCAAGTCTCTGGTGTCTACTTTGCAGGAGGATGATAATTTTAACTCAGGTGATGAATTCACCAGGATTTTGGAACATGAGGAGGAGAAACCTGGTAGAGCCTTTATCCAGCTGTTGTTAAAGACAGGTCTCTAGAGCTCTTGGAACAAAGCAGTTAGATTGCCTGGCACTTCACCTCTACCATGTTAACCTAATCCAAGCCCCAGTGCAAATATTTCCTGAGATCTGCCATGTGGGAGGGAAGCTGGTGAAGAAGAGTTTCTAAGCTGTGACTTCAGAACCATGGCTTCTTGCCAAATATGTTTGCGTTAATCCCCTACTTGTCAGGGAAATGCATGAATGACAGGAAGCCTCAATGAGGGGGAGTGGCCTCACTCTCTACTCCCCTATTGTGGACTTGCTCACTCTGGGGCTGTGTGTAGACATGAAGGGAAAGTTTGTTCAGGAAAATTTTCACTTCAGCCTCTAAAGGTTGGTGCTCCATGGACAGGTTTACCCTTTCTGAGCTGCGGTTCAGCAAGACAGAGCCAACAGTGACTTCAGGAGAGAACAAACCGAAACATAATAATAAGCAGTGGCCGAAAACAGAGTGGAAGGTGAGGGCCATCCTCCCACCTGGGTGCAACTCCATTCACTGCAGCTGGACCACAGGCCTCTGTTAAGATCCCTGTGGCTAAGCAAAGGCGTTCCTTTCCCCACCATTCTCCATCTCCACATCCTCACCCTGCAAAGAAATGCTACCACCTGCAAAACTCAGGACCTTGTTAGTCCCTTGAGAGGCTCCTTCAAATTCACTGCTGGGAGAAGCATGCTGTTCCTTGGCTTTTCAAATTGCTGCTTAGTCACACGGATCAATGCTGTGAGGTAACAAAAAAATAAGTGGAGGTGGTAGGCGCGCCTCTGACTCTGTTGCTGTTCGCAAGGGGTTTCCAGAAACACATCTGAAAGAGGATGGGAAGGATGTTCTTTGTGTCTTTAAGAGTGCCCTGGATGGAGGGCCTCAAGCCCAGACCAGATCAACCCCAGGAAAGATGTGGAGAAGTAGCCTGGCATCCTGGGCCCCTGGACTCTCCCTATTACTCCCACTCTCCCTCACATGCTTATTCTTTTCCCCATTTTCCAAAAATTTTGCCACTGGGGAATTGCATGTCTGGTGGTGATTATTGTATTACCTATCCCAAAAGTAACCTGGAACAATCTTTTCATTTAAAAAAAAATACTTTTGTGTACTTCAGTTTCACTAGGTGATATGGACACATTTGGGATCAGGCTGTGGGAAATAAATATCCATTCGTTCATTCAAAAAGTAATTACTGAATACCTGTTATGCTCTGGACCTATTTTACCTCGGTGGAAGCAAGATGGAAGTGTCCTGTAGGTCTCTGAGCTTCAATACTATGTCTGCTTTTCATCTTAGCTACCCAAGAGCAATACTCACCACCATGAATATTGATTTTCTTTCAAAATTGACATGTTCCATTCTTAATGAGGGAAGCATTAAGGTAAGAAACATTTGAGCTTTCTGGGAACAAATTGTATTACAAGAGTCCAAATCCAAACTTAGAATGGCTCCACTGAGTCCTGTGCAGTTGGCTTCAAATTTAAACTTTCAAATATATCTCCTGAGTTTCATCTATATGTCTTTATCTGCTTTTTAATCAGCTCTCCTAAGATGCCCTCTGGATACCTCAGTTCCTCACATTCAGAGTCACACTCGGTATCTTCCTTAGAAACCTGCTCTCCTCCACCTAGGGATCCTGTATCTCTTACTGCTTCACGACTTACCTAGTTACCCAAGCCAGCATCCTGGGTATCAGGTTTGAAGATTCTTTCCTGCTCACTGTTTCAAACCAATCACCAAGTCCTGATTGTCCTACCACATAGAGAATAACAAAGCTTTGTCATGTGTTTGGTCCAGAATTGGTCAAAGGCATACTTTAATTTCAAGCATTTTTGCAAAGAGAAAACTAGAGTAAACAGCCCGATGTCTTTTGTCTAACACAAGACTTTACATTGTGGAGTCCTTAATACAATTGCTGAGTTCACCTACAATTTACACAAGTAAACTTACTTTCCTAAAACAAGCATATTTATGACTTAAGAAAATAATTTCTTAAAAGAATGTGCTTTCTATCCTCTAGGATTTTTATAAGCTTCTAATGTTTATATTTTTGAGACATTAAATAAGAGCTTTATAAACAGTTGTGTATCTTGGTGAATCCCCTGCTCTTCCTCACTGAAAGTCTTAGCCATAGTGAGAAACTGGAATCATAATTCACAATTCAGAGCCTGTACACTTAAATCTTACTTTAGGCCTTTGCTCCATCTGAACTATTTTTTTCATTATACTCCTATTGTTGCTAGAATGCAAATGTTCTATAAACTTTTCTTCCTTATTTTGCCGAGGACAATAAATAACATACCAATTAGTTTCTTAAAGTACTTATGTCAATAATATGATTTCTTCTCTTTACAGGAATTCTCATAAAATCTTCTGGTGAACTAAATCTTTGATTTTAACTGCGGTTAATAGAAGTTGAAGGCTTATCATTTTTCATTCCATATTTCTAAAATTCTTCAGTTTATATATTCTTTCTCATCATTTCCATGGTCTCTGCCCTAGGTTAGGCCCCATCATAATTTTCCCAGAAGAATGACCCTCACACCCTCACACCCTTCCCAGCCTTGTTACCCTTCCAACAATTCTCTAGTCAGAATGATGTTTCCAAAATGTGAAAACATGCTTTTGTTGCTCTTCTGTTTAAAACTATTTATGGGATTCTTTTTGCTTATAGATAAAATAATAGAAACAACATAGACTGACATAGTAAGCCTTCAAGATTTTGACCTCTACGTGGATGGAGCCACACAATCCTATCTCTAAAATGCTTAAGTCAGGCACATGAAAATGTCGATAGTTCTGGCCATCTTCTGTGGTCACTCAAGTGATATTCAAATAGGAAATCACTTTCCCTTCATCCTCTATGTCCTAGTAGCAACATTTTTATTATGAAAAATGTGAAACACACAGAAAAGTTGAAAGACCAGGGCAATGAACACCCCCATATCCACCATGTAGATTCAAGTGTTATTTAGCCATCTTTTGTTTTGTATACCACACTTTTCTTATTTGTTTGTTGAAACATTTGAAAGAAAACTGTAGACATCATGGATCTTTACCTCTAACTATCTTAATATTCATCTCTAAAGAATTGTTCTGTATAACTGTAATGTAGTTAGTACCCCTAAGAAAATAAACAATAAGTCCCTAATATTATTTAATATATAATCCATATAGAATTTTTCCCAATTTTGCTCCCCTAATATATATATATGTATATATATACAATAACCAGTATCTACCTATCTATAAGTATCTATCTATATCTATATATCTACTTATATATAGATATAGATATCTATATTTATCTATCTATAAATATCTATATAGATAGATATTTATAGATGATAGATAGATAGATAGATAGATAGATAGATAGATAGATAAATACTGGTTATTGAACCCAAGGGCATTCTACCTCTGAGCTACACCTCCAGCTCTTTTTATTTTATTTTGAAATGGGGTCTTACTAAGTTGCTGCAGTTCTCACTAAGTTGCTAAGGCTGGCTTTGAACCCAAGATCAGTCTCCCAAATACTGGAATTACAAGTGTGTGCCACCACACCTGGCTCCCAAATATCTTTTGATAAAAGTTTTATCAAGATATAATTTACATCTCTAAATATCTTTTGTGACTTTTTCAAAATGTAACAACCAATTAGGGAAGAAGATTCTGGGAAGATGGCAGAGTAAGAGGTATCATGAATCTATCTCCACAGCCAGCAGGTTCTATCTGGTGTAACTATTTTGGAACTCTGGAGTCTGAAGGCTTGCAACTTGCAGGGAATGATCCAGGTGGTAAATTATGGTTAATTTCAGTTCTTCATCCCCCAACTGCATGGTAGATAACTGTGCACATGTTTCAGGAGTGGCTTGCATACTGCTTGTAGGGGCCCAAGTAGGTTATAAGGATAGTGTTCTCCAAATACCTGTGCTCTGTTTGCTAACTTCTGCTTCTGACTACAGAGATGCAGATGTAGAGCCTTACTGCAACTTTCACTGTCACTGTTGCAAACCCTGCCCCTCTGCCCAAAGCAACTTCCAAGGGATTTAAAGGACTGGTGTATTTCCCTGCCCCTTTCTTTTTTCTCTCTTTCTCCTTTTGGAATCCAAACACTTAAAGATTAGGACATCCCAGAGCAACCACGTTTATAAGGAAATTTAGAAAGTCATCAGGCATGTGAGAGAAAGGTTCAGACTCAGAAAAGGGCTGAGTAAATATTAGGTTGACACTTCAGGTGGATCCCTGACAGAGGGACCCTATGACAACTAAAAACAAAGCAAAACTCTGAAAGCTTTGGGGTAAGGAGGAGATTTAGATCTCCAGAATTGCAACATTATAAGATTCAAAAGTGTAATTTTCAATAAAAATGCCACAAGACATACAAGGAAACAGGAAAGTATTCTCACTTAAAGGAAAAATCAAAAGAAACTGTTCTCAAGAAAGACCAGAAGGTGAAGTTACTAGACGAAGATTTTAAAATAACTTATATGATACTCAAAGAACTAAAAAAAGATATAGCAAAAGTAAAATAAATAATGTGTGAGCAAAATAGAAATAACAAGACAAATAAAGAAAACACAAAAAAAATTCAAAGAAATTTTAGGGCTGAAAAGTACAAAAGTTGAAATGAAAAATTCACTAGGGGGATTCAAAATCTGGGGAATTTGTATGGGCAGAAAGAAAATCAGTGAACTTGAAGACAGGACAGTGGAATTATCATCCAGTGAACTAAAAGAGAAAAAAGATTGAAGAAAAGTAGATAGAGTCTACTAGACTCATAGGACATCATCAAGAGGCCTGGTGGAAGGCCCAGAAAGAGAAGAGGCAGAGAAAGGAAAAGAGATCATCTGAAAAAATAATGGCTGAAAAATCCCCAATTTGATACATGGATACAAACATCCAAGAAATCCAATAAACTTCCAAGCAGGATAAACCCAAAGAGACCACACCAAGGAACATCATAATCAGGTGTTGAAAGCCAAAGATAAGAAGATAATCTTGAAAGCAGCAGGAGAGAAGTCACTTGTACTTTAAAAGAGATCTTCAAGAATTTACCAGAAACTTTCTCATCAGAAATCAGAGGCCGTGATATATTCCAAGTGCTTCAGGGAAAAAATTCCTGTCAACCAAGAATCCTATATTTGGCAAAATAATCTTTCAAAAACAAGGAGAAATTAAGATATTCCCAGATATACAGAAACTGGAGGAATTTATTACCTAGATCTGCTCAGCAAGAAATGCCAAGGAGAGTCTTTCAGTTTGAAATGAAAGAACACTAGACAATAACTCAAAGCTATATAAAGAAATAAAGATCTCTTGTAAATGTAACTGCATGGGCAATTTTAAAAGTGAGTTTTATTATAACTTTGATTTGTAACTTTGTTTTTGTTTTCTACATGATTTAGGGATTAATATGTTTTGTTATTAGTCTATATTTTTGGACACACAATTTATAAAGTTGCAATTTTGTGATCATAATTGAAAGGAGGTGGGGACAGAGCTGTATAGGAAGAGAATCTTTCATGTCATTGACATTAAACTAGTATAAATTCAGATTCTAACATTATAACAACTTTAAGGTGTTAAGTATAATCTATACAGTAACTACAAAAGGAGTAGCTGTAGAATATATTCAAAAGGAAATGAGAAGGGAATTCAAATGTGTCACTATGAAAAACTCAACTGAACACAAAAGAAGATAGGAAACAAGGGATAAAAAACCTATAAAGTATATAGGAAGCAAAAAACAAAATAACAGAAGCCCCTCCATATCAGTGATCATTCTAAATGTAAATGGATTAAACTCTCCAGTGAAAGGACAGAGATTGACAGAATGGATTAAAAAAAAAAAGATCCAACTAAATGTTGTATACAAGAAAGTCAATTTAGATACAAACACACAAATAGGTTGAAAGAAAAAGGATGGAAAAAGATATTCCCTGCAAATAGCAACTAAAAGAAAGCTATACTACCAGACAAAACAGACTTGAAGTCAAAATGGTTATTATAAAAAATAGTTACTATAAGGAAGAACAGTATATGTTATTAAAAGGTTCAATACAACAAGAAGAGACAATTACAAACATTTATGTGCCTAATAACAGATCATCAAAACATATAAAGAAATTCTAACACACTACAACATGGGAAAAAAATGAAGACATTGTGATAAGTGAAACAAGCCAGTCGCAAAATACTTAGTCAAATTCATAGAGAGAGAAGACAAAATGGTAATTTCTAGGGGATGGAGAGAGACTTAGTATTTAATAGCTACAAAGTTTCAGTTTTGCAAGATGAAAAAAGTTCATTGTTTTTTAGATGAATGATGGTGAAGTTGCACAACAATATAAATGTACTTAGTACCACTGAATGTATATTCAACAATGGTTAAATGGCAATTTCATGTTACATATATTTTAAAACAATTTAAACAGCATGTAATTAAAAATTAGGAACCAATTAATGTATTTTATTTGCTATTATGCTATTATATTGCATTAGTCTCTTAATGACCCATTCTTTCCAAACACGTGTGTGTGTGTGTGTGTGTGTGTGTGTGTGTGTGTTGCTAGGGATTGAGTCCAGAGCTTCACACATGTGAGGCAAGTGCTCTACCATTAAGCTACACTCCCAGCCATACTTTAACTTTTCAAATTTATTTATTTGTGGCATTGACTTTTTGACTTAGGAAGGTCAGTTTTCTTGTAAAAATACATTCTATATTTGCCCAATTGTTTTCTCATGGTACAGTTTTACTTGTTCCTTTTCCATGGTATTTTCTATAAACTGAAAGTTAAGACTAATAGCTTAAATGTATTCAGGTCATACATTTTTGGCAAGAATACTTCATTGTTGATATTCTATAGATAATATCTCATAGAAATAAAATTAGGTTATTTCTCTCTAATTTATTTTTTAAAACTTTGTATTTTAAAATACAGACTTACAAAGAGTTGCAAAATCAGTACCTAGAATACCTGAATCCTTTGCCCATCTTCCCCCAGTAGATACCGTGTGTAACTGTAGTACAATATCAAATCAGGAAATTGGTATTGGTATAATGTTGTTAACTAAATACAGATTTCATTAGTTTTTGCCAAGTGTGCATGCATTCATGTGTGTGTGTATGTGTGTGTGTGTGTGTGTGTATATACACATTTCTACGCAATCTGATTACATGTTCTAACCCATTTTTAATTTTTACAGTATAACCGCAATGAGATTATCATGGCAGGGTAATTGCAATGTGAGAAAATGCCATCTAAACATTTGCATACATTTTGTGCCTGCCCATTTCAGGAAGTTGAAAGAATTCAAATTTGGGTGACTTCTTTGGGGGTATTCAGGGAGTAGAACCTTCTAATGAGCCTTTTGATTATTGCAAGATAAAACATAAAGTCTTTTCCAGAAAGGAAAGATAGAAGCAATGAAGAAAGAAACTGATCTACCAAGCAATACTGAGTAGTCATCTTTTTTAGTATGTTGCTATAGAATTTATCCTCTAAGGGAAGATTCCCTTCTTATTCCTGAGGAAAATAAGGAGTTGGAAATCTGGACCCAGAGATTTAGGACAGGGACAAAGGAACAAAGAAATTTCTGCTCAAGGAAGTTGGTTGGTGGTGCTAAGATAGAAGCCTATTGGAGACCCTCTGTGCACTACATAGCTGATGTTTTCTAGAAGTATAATTTGGTATCTTTTTCAAGTTTTCCATTTTGACTTCTCTTCTGCAATCCTTGCACCTTATGAATATTCTTAAACACCACCGCCTGGTGTTTTCTGTGCTTTGGAAAGTTAAGAAAGCTGTGTACAATGTCACTAGAGAAAGGATTAGGATGCAGGAAGTGTGGAGAAAGGTCTGGCATGGACACCTGGCTGAGGATAGGGGAGGCTAAATGACTATAGCATGTTTAACACCTTGACGGTAACTAGATGAAGACCAGAACAGCAGTCTCCTAACTCCAGCATTCCTTCCACAAAACATCACCACATTAACCTGCAAGAGTGCTGATGTTTGAAGTAGGAAGATAGACTAGGTGCTGGACATATTCCTTTCCGTTTTCATAAGACTATGCTTCACTTGCTACCAATGACCAATAAGCAACATTGCCAAATCCAGTGCACATTTTTAGTTCTTATATTGCTTGCTGTCTTAGCAGTATTTAATACAGTCAATAATTCCCTCCCTGAAAGATTCCATATCTGCCAGGATTCTATAATAAAAATGAAACTACTGTTGATATTTTAAGAAGGGGTTTAATCTAGGAATTAAGTGTTTATTAAAATGTTGGAAGGTATTGAGCTATATAGCAGGATCTAGAGCAATGCCCACCACAACTCGCCTGTCAAAGTCAGGAATATACTGGGAGGACTCAGAACAGACTACTATGGCAACAACTAGGTCAATGGAACCTGCTTCTACCACCATGCAACTGAGCAGCCATGAAGCTAGTGATGAGACACTAGCTATGGAAGAGCTGCACACTGCTGTAGAAAAGCTCCACGACTTCAACATTATATTTGCCCATAGTGGTCCAAAGAGGCAGGACTGTAGCCTCCACCTCAGTTCCACCTTCTAAATCTTGAGCAGTATATGTAATTGATGAAACATAACTTGCATCCAGCCCTCTTGTTGTAAAGGTATCTGGGACATGTTATCTTGAATTGTCCAGGAAGACAAAATAGACAGCTTAAAAGGTGGGAATGGGTGCCAAGGGTCCACTGACCATACCCAACACACCATTCTCTTGCCTCATGTTACAGCACAATACTTAGTTTTTCTCTAACCCTCATCTTCTACCTGTTCCTTACATGTTATTTCTCAGGACTAAGACCTATTCCTTTCCCATTCAGTCTCTCTCTCTCTCTCTCTCTCTCTCTCTCTCTCTCTCTCTCTCTCTCTCTCTGTAATTTCATGCACTCAGTATGTAAGGATTTCAAAATAATCATCTCCATCCAGGCCTCTTTCCCATATGGTATTCCTTTCTCCAACTGCCTACTGGATCTCTGCCTAGATATGTCATAGTCACCTCAAACTGAATGTATCAAAACCAGACTGATCATGTCTGCACCCCCAAAGGTATTCTGACTCCTGATTTCCATATGGTGACATGTCAAATGGTGATAAAATCTATTTAATTTCCCAAACCAGAAACCCGGGAAACATCCTTAACTCCTCCTTCTCCTTACTTCCCATGTTTAACTAATTAGCAGGTCATGAGAATTATATGTATAGCTCTCCTACCCAACCTGAACTATTGGAAAAGCATTGCAACTGTCTCTCTTGCCTCCCATCTTGCCTTCCTTCAACTTCCCCTTCATAGTATATTTAGAAAACTTGTCAAAACATCCATATAAGATCTCTTAGAATTCTTATGGATCCCCATACCCTTATGATGGATTCCAGAGCCATTAATCTGGCTTCCAAGGCTAGCATTCAGCTTTTCTGTACCTGTATGGTTACTTTTACTGTTTAGATATTAAAATTCTCTCATACTTTGGAACTACCTCTCCTACCTGCTCACCATCTATCAACTAAAAAGTTAATGCTGAATATATTATTATTGGTCAATGCCTGTATCGTTCAGTTTCCCTAAAAGTATGGCACCGAATCTACTCAGGGGCTTCTACCAGGAGAGGGATGGCTCATGCCTCCATTTTGGTGCTCCCTCCTCCCAATCCCAGGTCACTGTTGCTTGGAGATTATTCCAGAATCCTTCAGCCAACCAGTCCACTGTGTTCTCTAAACTTCAGAACTTGTCCCAGAGAAATCCCTTAACCAGAGTGTTCCTAAACTTCATTGGTAAGGGAATGATATTACCCCGGAGGGAGGGATGGTGCAAGGGCCCTGAACAACTACTACGGGCCAATGTTCCCTCAGAGTCACTATCACCTAGCTGCACATGGAAACTCCAGCCTCTGTTGGATGAGAGTTCCCAGAGTGAGGTGAAAAGTGAGAGCAGATGAGTGGGTGTTCATATGTTCCCTCCAGGTCTTGGTCAGGTGCCAGGCAGAATTTGTTCAGGAATAATAGAACTCTTGAGAAAGATGGGCACCCATAGGGATGTTTTGAAACCCAGTGTGAAATTGATCCCTGTCGAATTACTCATTTGTTGGAAGGACTTGGTGAAAACCCACTGGATGCTCACCTGTCCTGCACATTTAGAGTAATTTTATGTCCAACAATGAGAACTAATAGGTAGAGAGTCCCATCTCTTTTCTATTCTAAATGTGTACTAATTCAGTTGAGGGCTGTAGATATAATAATATTCATTTTACATATGAGAAAACTGGAGTGCAGAGAGGCTATCTAAAACCTAAGCATCTGAGCCAAAATATAAGCTCCTAGCTCACTACCTAACTGCCAACAGGAAACTGTCATCTATCCCAAGAATTATGTTAAACTGATGTATGCTATTTTAATATACGACTTTTGTGATTCAATCAATATCAAGATGTTGAATAGATAAGAATCTCAGGCAGTACTAGAAAGGCTAAGAAATTTTGTTAACACAATTGCTGTTAGTTCAGCTGATGCTGAGAGAAAATTAAGCATCTTGAAAAATGCTATTGAATTTAAGTGAATTCTCTTCCTGAGTCTACATGTTACTTAAGGCCCAGAAATTTAATGGGAAAATCATTGGAAAAGTTTGATCATTTCTCAGGGGCATCATTTATCTAGTGGCTGTAGCATCAAACCAAAAATCATGTCTATGAACAATCTGTACTATTATTTAAATCTCCTAGGAAGAGATTGAATAATACCTACAATTTAGCATATGTAGAGCATA
Organism: Graphiurus murinus; assembly: GCA_004027655.1. Classification (NCBI taxonomy): domain Eukaryota; kingdom Metazoa; phylum Chordata; class Mammalia; order Rodentia; family Gliridae; genus Graphiurus; species Graphiurus murinus. The sequence goes on from PVLC010029884.1 coordinate 15,633, forward strand.
AAATGGAATACATTTTTAAATTGGGGGTTTATATAATTATGAATTTATATTCATGTTTCAGTTGTTAAATATTTTTATTGTATCCCTGCCTATCTCTCAAGCCTTCTCTCACCATTCTTCTTCTTGCTCTGTGTTCCAGCACTTCTGGAATCTTCAGCTGTTGAAAGTCCTCCCTTGCTTTTGAAATACTCTTCTCTCTACCACCTTAATATCAAGCATTAGCTTAAAAGTTACTTTCTCAGGAGACCTCCCCTGTCCCTGGAACAGCTCAAGTCCCCTTATCATGTGCTCTAGTGAGCTTTTTCATCACTGTGACCAAAATACCTGACAAGAACAATTTAGAGGAGGAAACCTTTATTTGGGCTCACAGTTTCAGAGGTTCTGTCCACAGTTGGTCCACTCTACGACAGAAGCATCATGGCCGCAGGGCATGGTGAAAGAAAGCTACTCAACTCCTGGCAGTTGAAGCAGACACAGGGAGAAGACAGCACCAGTGACCCGCCTCCTCCAGCCATGCCCCACTTCTGAACTTTGCTGCATTGCCAACACATGAGCTTTTCTGGGGGACATTTCCTCTCCAAACCATAGCACTGTGTATTAGCAGAATCCTTTGATGTCTCAAGAAAAATCTTATCAGCCATTGCTATGATTGATCAGTTCTCTAGGACCTGTCTTTCTTGCCAGGATGCAAGTCCCATAAGGGCAGAGGCAACCTCAGTCCTGCTCCCTGCTGCAGCTCCAGGGTCCAGCAGAAGGCCTTGAACATACTAGCTGTTTACCAGCTATCTGAGGAATGAATGAACATCTGCATCTGGCCCCTTAGAGTACTTTACATTTGCCTTTAAGTTAATAGAGTATATAGATTTTTTTTTTTTCAAATTGACTATTGACATTTTCCAGAAAGTTAAAGTCAAAATATTTTTGTTTTGTTTATTTGTGGCACTAGCGATTGAATCAGGGACATTCTACCTCTGAGCTACACCCCCAGCCCTTTCTATATTTTGTTTTGAAACAAGGTTTTGCTAAGTTACTGTGAGTCTTCCTAAATTGCTAAGGCTCCCCTCTAGCCTGCAATCCTCCTGTCGCAGTCTCTCAAGTACTGAGATTACAGGAAAGCGCCACCATGCTCAGCTTCAAAAGATTTTTTTAAAGGAGATTAAAACTAGGACTAGAATTCAATGCTCCCAAATTCCAGAAACTTTTCCCTAGGTTTGGTTGTTTAACTGATTAACAAGACCCTCATTCCTTTTAGTTTTTCTCTTATTTTCCAGGGTTCTTGCTCTTACCCCCAACCTGCAATTCACCATATTCAGATTCTCTACTTTTGAGCCTACACAGGCCTCTCATGAAAGTTGCCTTGGGCAAAATTTTGATCTCTGGAGCTTTGCTTGCTGTTCTTTTCTTTTAACATGCAAATGTGGTATTTGGTTGATCTGTGGTTAAACACTTCTTGAAAATTTCGGACCTCCGCTTGTTGGTGATCTCATAAAAGTTTCCACAGACTGTGTGTCATTCACAACCTAAGGATCTGGAAAGAACCCGAACTTTAAAATGCACTTCCCAGTGATTTCAGCCTGGAAGGTGATATGTCTGTTTTTCTAACATCTCGAAGTCACTGGAATGTGCATTGGCAATATTTCTAGACCAGATTTCTGGGGAACTGGCTCACTGTCTGAGAGACACAATAAAAGACACTGAAATCCCAACAAGCCTCTTGGCTACTTCATTTCAACTACACAGATGGCTGCTTTGGAGACTAGCATGTATATTAGCCGAGATAAACAGGCATATGTCCTGAGAGAAGAGTATTGTGCAATTGATATCAGAAGCAAAGCATTTAAAGGGTCATGAAGAGTCTCATAGAATGATGGAAGTAGTTGAGGCCATAGGATGACACAGCTCCACACTTGTTCCTCACATGCATTTCCTGCATAGGGAAAAGAAGCCAGCCCCTGGGCTGTGATCACATGATTCAGGCAGCATCTCTGCCTCAGAAAAGTTTCCAGTCCAGTTGTGTGCAGTCACCATAGTGTGGTGGTGGTGACCTTATATGGGTGCTCTGTGTAGCACCTCGTGGGCATACAGGAAGGGCTGACCAGCCATGCCTTGGGGGAGTCAGGGGAAGCTTCTTAGAAGGGGCTCTAATTTTAACTGGATCTGAAAGAGTGAGTGGTAGCTTATCAGTTTTAGATGCGAGGAGCAAAGAAACCTAGAGGCAACAGTGTGGCAAAGGCCTAGCATAGAGAAAAAAGGTGAAGTATTCCAGAAATCTCTAGGAACTTGACCCAGCAAGGACAGCAGTTCCTCTAGAGGGTCACCAGGAACATTTCGATGGGAACGTGGTGACTCCTTCTTCATAGGTTGACCCTAATGAGCATTACATCTAAGATCCATGACTTTATGTGGCCTTTTCTGGGACCCATTTTTTATTTTCATCCTGAGCACCTTATGGGGGTAATGGGTTCCATTAATAGGCTACAGGCTGTGTAAAGAGGCACTTCCTTTCATTTGTCCAAAAATACTTCTTCAAATGATCACCAGCAGGGTCATTTTTTCCTCCTTTTATAATTGTACTGTTTTGGTCCTCCTACCTAACCCCCAGGTACCACCTAGATAAAGAATGGATTTGAAAGGCACTGTTGAAACCTGGACTGGGATAGCCACGCCCACCCAAAGGCCCCAATCCTCTCTGCTTTCCCTTCCACCTTCCACCCACAGGCCGCATGTTGCCTTTTTGTAACTCTTTTCTTCTTTGATGACCTCCCTTGGTGTTAATGTTATTCTCTTATTTGTTTTTAGAATAAAACCAGAAAATCAATTTCTTAATGTGCAGCGAGAACTAGAGCTGACAAGTGACTCATGGCAGCCTGTGCAGGCCATCTTCCCCACGTGGAGGGAAGAGGCTGAGCCCGGGATGCTGTGTAGAAGGATCTAGAATCCAATAGCATTAGATGCTGAGGGCTTACAGTGTCCCTCACCACAGTAAAAAGCCTGGTACCAGACTAGCCCAGCCTATAGCCTGTCAGGGCTTCTACCCAGATAGGGCTGGGGTTGGCCTTTGTAAGATGAAACTATGAAGAGTCATCTTCTGATACCAAAAGGACAAAGATGTTAGGAGGAAAAATAATTTCTTGCAGATAGCAGAAAAATGACTTTGCAGTTTCCCTATGCCTCAGAACCCTTTGAGACTCTGTCCCCAAACAGGGTGCTTTTAGTCAAAGCTCTTCTGTAAGTTTTAAAGGAAGGGATGGAATTCTAGTCTTGAATAGTTCCGGGAGTAAACTATTAGCTTCTGATGGTTGACTTTTCCCCCTACAACTAGAGGAGCAGAACTTGCAAGGCTGTTCTGAACAGACCTAGATCTTAGAAACAACCAAAACATGCTCTCAGTCCTTTCAAGAACGTTTATTGCAATCGTGACCAAGACAGATTCTTTATTTGCTAATCCTCCACACAAACTTCATACCAATTTAGGACTTTTTAGGGTAGAGAGAGAGAGAGAGAGAGAGAGAGAGAGAGAGAGAGAGAGAGAGAAGACACATTAGTACATTGTGGAAAGGTAGGTTGTGCAGTACAATTTACCAAGGAGATTGGTTAGCCATGACACGGTCTCAAGTATGGGTAAGTTGTGATTCCAGTCTGCATCTTCAGATTGACTTTAACCTGTTAGGACTTACCCCCCACCCCCCCAGCCCCTCAGAAGATCGGCAGGTGGTCTTCTTGGCCAGAACCTAGAATGAGGACTAGTCAGAGGGCTATCAGTATAGTAGCCTCATTATTGGCACTGGAGCTGCAGGTGGTGACAATTATAGTTTTTGGGTTGCTAGGGGTTTGAGTTGGTTGTCAAAGAGTATCCTGGTTTGGGCTGGGTGGCAGGCTTTGCATCTGAGTGTTGCCTATCATGCCTAGGCTTTGGATCTTCTGCCCCGGGCCCATGTGTTGTTTGTGATACCAGGTGGTGCTGCGCCACCCCCATGTGCAATTCAAGAGTTACACTTGTGCATTGCACATCATGCTGTGGTGTGGTGTGCCACACCTGAGTGTGCTTTGGGAGTTAAGCCCCTCTTTGATATTAGTGGAGTACTATTTAAAAATGTGTGCTTCATACAAGAACTCTGCCCAAAGCCCTTTGTCCTTGCTTCTGGCCTAAC
>PVLC010029885.1:0-19889 GCA_004027655.1 Graphiurus murinus
AAAAAAAAAAAAAAAAAAAAAAAAAAAAAAAAAAAAAAAAGAGTTTACCATCAAACAAAAGCCCAGGGCCAGATGGTTTTCCAAGTGAATTTTAGAAAACATTTATAGAAGAGCTAATCTCGATATTCCTTAAATTATTCTGTGAAATAGAAAGAAATGGGACTCTCCCAAGCACATTCTATGAAGCCAACATCACATTAATACCAAAGTCAAATAATGACAGCTCAAGAAAAGAAAACTATAGGCCTTTATCACTGATGAACTTAGACACAAAACTGCTAAACAAAATATTAGCAATGTGCATTCAAAACCACATCAAGAAAATTAAACACCATGACCAAGTCAGGTTCATCCCAGGGATGCAAGGCTGGTTCAACATTGCGACAGCACCTTAATAGCTGGATCTTGAGCAAGGCTCAGTCCACTGGAATCCTGCAAGGCAAACAATTCCAAATGAAGGAATTTGTGGCATTTCCCACTTTGCATTATTATATTCTGGAAATTATGGGTGCTTGGGTTTTTGCTTTTTTATTAATTATAAAGAAAAACTTCTTAGAAACATGCATCCTGACAGATACTGGTCCCTTAGCTGTAAAAAAGCAATGCCTCAAGACAACAAACTTTAGCCTAGAAACAGGCTTTGCAAGTTTATCTAAATTGCCACTGCCTGGTCTGCCTGAAACCTGCTAACTACCTAGATAAGACAGAACACTGCTTAGAGGGGCTAAGCAAAATTGTAAGGATTTTAACTAATGGAAAAGAATTTTTATGTATGTGTTGTAAACTTACTTGGTTGTGATTAACCTTTAGGAAAAACAAGTCTGTAAAAATTCCTGTTCTATATGCCTCACTGTAAAAAATTAGTACAAATCTGTGACTGACAAAAAAATAAAACAGATGTGCTTCTTCACTGCATTTGGGTGTGAATGTATTCTCATGACCTCTTCTCATTCCACACCAATCGAGAGACCCACAACCCCACTGCCATGAGGGCTGGCCCCCAACACAACATATGAAAAACAATCCATGCAATTCACTACATAAACAGAATCAAAGACAAAAATCACATAATCATTTCAATTGATGCTGAAAAAGCATTTGACAAGATCCAACACAGATTCATACTAAAAGTACTACAGAGAATCAGAATAGAAGGGTTATATCTCATCATCATAAAGGCAATATACAGTAGACCCACAGCCAACATCATATTAAATGGAGAAAAACTGCAAGAGTTCCCACTAAAAACAGGATCAAGACAAGATGTCCATTATCATCATTCTGTTCAGTATAGTACTTGAGACTCTAGCCAGGGCAATAAGACAAGGGAAGGAAATCAAAGGAGTAAAACTAGGGAAAGAAGAACTAAAACTATCCCTTTTTGCAGATGACATTATGCTATACTTAGAAGACCCAACAAAGTCAACCAAAAAAAAAAAAAACTTATAGAACTGATCAACAGATTCAGCAAAGTGTCTGGATACAAAATCAATCTTTAAAAATCAGAAGTTTTCCTGATGCCAAGCATAAATCCACTGAAAAAGAAATAATTCAGAAAACAATTATACTCACAATAACATCCCCCAAAATAAAATATTTAGGGATAAACCTAAAAAAGGAGGTGGAAGACCTCTATAAGCAAAACTATAAAAAGTTGTAAAAAGAAATGCTCCATAATATCTCCCATCTAATGACTACCATTTCCCTATGGAGATATGATAATGTTCAATCTATCCATCTGTACCTCCTCAGTGGGAGGGACACTGCCATGGGAGCAATTATCCAAGAGTTTGAACCCCTTATGTGGGTACATGTGGCCTTGGCGGGTTCACGCCGATGTTACTCCCTTTGGGATCAATTTTGTGACCTTATTATTAAAGGCCACATGTTGGCTATTAGACATTATGGGAAGGAGCCTGAGACCATAGTCCTTCCTTTCCAGATGGAAGACCTTAGGTGGATCCAAGCTCAAAATGACAGGTGGGCAATTGCTCTGGAAGGATTCCCAGGAGCTCTCTCATGTCATTACGGATCAACTCGATGGGTTCGGTCTTTCACACACCTTCCCTGGAAGCCAGTAGAGACCCCCCCCCATTTCCTTCCCTCAGGAGTCCATGTATTCACCAACGAGGGAAAAAACAGAGCAGTTTTGTTGTTCATAATGGGGACGGTGAGCCTGTTATCAAAACCCAAGCCATTGAAGGATCTGCCCAGCTAAAGGAGCTAACCGCTGCCCTTATGGCCCTACAAGATATCCAAGGCTCCATTAATCTATATAGTGACAGCATGTATGTAGTCAGGCTCCTCCCTGGGCTCCCTGGGTCTCTTATCAGATTGGACAGAAACCCCATAACCCCTTTGATGATCCAGACAAAAAATATACTGGAGACCAGAACTGAGCCTATATGCCTTTGTTCAGAGCCATCAGCCCCTTCCCGGATTCATAAACAATGGAAATCAACTGGCTGACAAGGCAGCCTCCTCCCCAGTGGAGGCCCAGTCCTTAGAATTGGCCACAGGCTTTCACTCCCTGACCCACACCAATTGGAGAGGACTAAGAGCCAGAGACCCAGAAGTCCCCCTATGACAACTCAAACACCTGGTAAAAGCCTGTCAAAATTGCCAGCCTTTCATGCCTCTCCCTCCTCTTCAACCTACCGGAGTCAACCCCAGAGGCCTTAAGCCCAACACTCTCTGGAAAACTGATGTTACTCACAATCCCCCCTTTGGTAAGCTTAAATATGTTTTTGTCTTGACAGACACTTGCTCCGTGGCTATATGGGCCACGGCCCATACAGGCCAAACATGCCAAAAGTCACTACCTTCAATGCTTCATTGCCTTAGGCCTTCCCCAAAAGGTTAAGACCAACAATGGGCCTTGCTTTATCTCACAAAAGCTAAAAACCTTCTTTCACACCTGGAACATCTCCCACATTACGGGATCCCTTACAGCCCTCAAGGTCAAGCCATAGTCGAAAGTACCAATAGGACCCTCAAGGAGCAATTAGTAAAACAAAAAGGGGAAATACACCCCTCAAACCCCCACCTGCAGTTGTCTTTAGCTCTTCTAACCCTAAATAGCCTAAAACAAAATTTGATGTCACGCTTCCGAGCCCATTGGGGAGATCCGCTCCCATCAGCGCCTTGGGAGATAGTGCGATGGAAAGACCCTCTATTGGGGGAATGGAAAGGACCAGATCTGCTCATTCAGTCAGGTAGAGGATGAATGTGTCTTTCCCAAAAATGCCCCTAACCCCATATGGATCCCTGCACAGAGCATTAAACCCATTCCAGGAGCTAATAATGCCTCCTGCGAAACCCTTGCAGAAAAAAATGAAAGGACTAACATTGGGAATATTGGCTCTTCTGTGTGCTCTGCCGTTCGGAACATGACCAACTGCTGGGGGCTTTGGGGACCCCGGAGGTCTAAATAAAATATGCCGGCAGTGAATAGGAGATCCTTGTTCAAATTGTTACACATCTAGTAACGGTCCCCCCAACCACTGTTATACTACCAGTCGAGAGTGTGGGAACAGAAAACAGGCAGCCACCATGATTTTTGGAAGGGACCAGGGATCAGAGAAAAGAGTTGCAGTCAAACTTTCTACAGACAGGGCTCCACAGGTGGTTCCTGTACCTGTTGCCTTTTTTGGGGCCTGTTGCTTTCCTCTTTTTGCTACTCACTTTTAGCCCTTGCATCATTAATCGCATAACCCAATTCATCTGAGAGAAGGTTGAGGTGGTCCAATTAATGGCATTTCGAGTACACTATCACTATCAGCGCCTACCCTGAGACCACCTCCTCTCCCCTGATAAGCCAGCCCTTGCCAAACTTCTATAAGGCACCCTCTGCCTCAGACTGCCCAGGCCCTTCTAAGACGGAGCTCCCTTTCCATCTGATGCCAAGGGGATGGCTCCAATGACAGGTAAGATTCTCTTAAGGACAGGTCAACCTAAGATAGGACATAGGTGTATATTACTTATGCTCCCATGATGGGTAAGACTTGTATCTTGGGGAGATCAACCTAAGACAGGACCATCTTGCTCACCTTCCCCCCCTTAAAATGAACAGTAGTCAATGACGGGCAAGCACACCGGGAGGGGGGGGTAGGGGGGATCTAAGACAGGCACGTTCATAAAAAACAAAAAGGAGAAAAATATAGGGAAAGCTCACAAGAAAGGGACACTGGCCCTTTAAATTGAGGCAAGAGCTCTCATCTATGGTGCCAAATTTTGCACCCACGCCAAATTCAAACTTTCGCGCCCATGAAAAGCTTGGGCTACCCGTTTTGATTTAAAAGCGTGATCAGTGCCCTGATTGCCTGGGGACCCCAAGTTCCTCCCTCTTGTCCCTATCTATAAAAGGTATTTCCACTTCTTCATTAAACAAGGTTGTACCATGAGTCTGTCTCCCACTTGGTGTTGTTGGCATTCGGCTGGTCTACCTTCCTCTCACCCCAGGGATCCGGCAGGGACCCTGTAGTTCTGCTGGGGTAAAGGAACATTCCTGAGGACCCCCGAGGTTGGCCCTGAAGTCGGGCCCTTCATTACACTAGTATTGGTGGAGCCCTGTTGCCAGGTCTTGGATAAATTACAGGGACGACAAGGATTGGCTTACTCCCTAGGGCAGGCTCATGATGTGCTGACCAGTCAGGAAATTTTCGAATGTTCTCTGCTTGTCCACCCTAGTGCCTGGGAGGGGCCATTCTATTTTGGGAAAGGGGGGGCATCTTGTTTCTGGAAACAAAACGTACGCCTGTTATATATCAGACTTCCCAAACTGTTATGACAATGCCCTATACACTCTCCCTCTTGAGATGGCCTACATTCTCCCTTGAATGTGTATCTTGCACATTTGTAAATAAACCTCTGTCTTTGTCTCTGACTGGTGCATGCTGAAATTCTTTCCTGCCATGGAAGCAGATGACTCTACTGATTCTGAGTTTCTGAGGCCAAGATGGACCCATCATCCCCTGATATTTCCAAATTTCATGTTCAGATTCTTTAGACCAATTGAAAGATCAGTGCAGGACATACCACTTGCACTCAGTTTGGGGAGGAGAATTTATTGTCATAAGGGTCTTACAGGCTGCCTCAGGTGAGAAAGAGAACAGCAGAAATGATTTTTCTAATGAGCAATGTAAATGGTCTTATGTGGTGGGAAAGTTCAATAGGGGTAGGGTTGATCTTTATGGTTGCATCAGCCAGAGTCACTTGATTTCTGGGAAGCCCAGTTTTGTCTTGCCAGGAAATAACACTTAACAAATTGTTCCTGACATTGTGAGTAGATGGCCACACTAATGGCAATACCCACAGTGTATGCTAAAGGCCTTGAAAAACTCATGTATTTCAGACTCTCTCTGTGTGTGTGTGTGTGTGTGTGTGTGTGTGTGTGTGTGTGTGTGTTACAGGGGATTGAACCCAGGGCATTATAACTCCAAGGAACACCTCCAGCCATATTTTATTTTTATTCTGAAACAGCTGAAACAGTCTTGCTAAGTTGATGAGAGTCTCAATACTTGCTGAAGCTGTCCTCAAACCTGCAATCCTCCTGTCTCAGTCTCCCAAGTATTAGGATTACAGTAATGCATCATCATGCCTGGCTTTACATCAGACTTTACTGATTTCTTTTTTTTTTGCATTGAGAATATTTAGAGATAATTATATGGTGAGAATAAGACATTGTAAATGTGCTTAAAATATTATATCTGTTCAAAGCCTAAGAATTGGTACTGAGGTACAATAGAAGAAATAAAATGTTAGGTAGAAAGTAGACAAATTGGGAAGAAAAAGGAAAATGTAGTTTTGGGGTCTGGAGAATTCCTAATCTCTAACCCCACCCTATAGGGTATGTTCTGTCTCTGGGGAAACCTTAAGGAGCCTACTCCCTTAATCTCAGTGGCATCTCTCCCCACCTGAGATTCCTGAGATGCTTAGTAAACAAAGGATCCCTGAGGAGGGCAAATGTCAGGCACTGGCTAGTCACCAAACCATGAAGCTGGTGAACCTGAAAAAAAGGAAGTCCAGAGCTCCACTGTTGGAACCCATCCACACCATCATGTTTGTTCTATAAAATAACTGAAAAGGCAGCAAATATGCTCTTGCCCAGAAGATCTCCTGGCTCTTGAGATGGTATGCATTCTCTCTCAAGCCCCTCACTTTTCAAATTTAAAATCTATATTTTCTCTGATTGGTATGTGCTGAAATTCTTTTCTGCCACATAAACCAAGAACACAAAAGAATAGTTATGTTTTCCCATGACAGTAGAGTACAGGATTTCCAGCCTTTTTTTTTCTTTAATTTGACTTGGACTCCTTCAGATGTCTGGTGAACTAATATTTTTTAATTATGCATTGTAATCATACATCTTTGTTAGGTACAAGCTGGTAAAGGCATACATGCACACATTTCTCATTGAACCCTTCCCCAATTACCACCACACTCCCTCCCACTCTCTCCTTCTCAAGTTCAGCTTAGTGACTGACTTTGATGTTTGTGAAAGTACATTATATGCATTAGGGTGTTTCCCTCCCCCCCCCATCACCTTCAGTTAAGTTAACTTTTTTGTCCTCTAAGGTTTCTCCTTCTTTGTCTAGAGTCCCTCTTATGTCCAACTTTATCCCTGCTTCTGCATATTAGGGAGAACATATGATTTTTCACTTTTTGTGACTGACTAATCTCACTTAACATAATATTTTACAATTTCATACATTTACCTACAAATGACATGATTTTGTTCTTCTTTATGGATGAATAAAATTCCATTTTGTACATATCCAGTAGTTTTGTAATCCATTCATCTCTTGATAGACATCTTGGCTAATTCCACAGTTTGGAAATGTGAATTGTGCCACTATAAACATAGATACACATGCATAAGTCTGATAGTTTGGCTTCCATTCTTTTGGGTAAATACCCAGAAGTGGTGTTGTTGGATCAAATGATAGTTTCATTCCCATTCATCTGAGGATCCTCCATATGTTTTCCAAAGTGGTTGTACTATTCTGCAATCCCACCAACTATGTACTAGGGTCCCCACTTCTCTACACCCTCCCAAACATTTTTTGTTCATGTTTTTGATGATTGCTATTCTAATTGGGGTTAGGTGAAATCTCAAGGTAGTTTTGAATTGCATTTTTCTGATTGGTAATGATGTTGAACATTTCCTCATACATTTATTGGCCATTTGTATTTCTTCTTTTGTGAGGTGTCTATTTAGATCCTTTGCTGATTTTTTATTAGGTTATTTGTTTTCTTAGCTGTGGGTTTCTTGAGTTTTCTATATATTCTAGATATTAGTCCCCTATCAGAAGAGTAACTGGCTAAAATTTTCTCCCACTCTGTGGGCTCTGTGTTGAGGTTCTTGATAGTTTCCTTTGCTGCACAGAAGCTCTTCAGTTTAATGCCATCCCATGTATTGATCTTCTTTTGAATTGCCTGTGACTTTAGAGGCTTGTTGAGAAAGCTTTTACCTGTGCCTATGTGTTGAAGTGTAGGGCCTATGCCCTCTTCAAGTAGCTGAAAAATTTTTAGCCTGACTTCCAGGTCTTTGATCCACCTTGAGTTAACTCTTTTGCAGGGTGAGAAAGTGGGATTTATTTCCATTTTTCTGCATATGTTTAACCAGTTTTATAAACACCATTTGTTAAAGAAGCTATCTTTTTTCCAGTGTATGATTTTGTCTCCTGTGAAAAATCCAATTGACTTTAAGTGTGTGGGTTTTTTCTGAGTCTTCTATTCTAATCCATTAGTTTGTGTATCTATTTTTGTGCCAATACCATGCTGTTTTTATTACTGTAGCTTTGTAGAATAGTTTTAAATCAGATATTGTGATGCCTTCTGGCTTTTGTTGCTAAGAAATACTTTGGCTATTCTGGGCTTTTTGTTGTTCTAAATGAACTTAAGGACTGATTTTTCTATGTCTGTGAGGAGTGGCCTTGGTAATTTAATGGGTATTGCATTGAATCTGGAGATCACTTTTGGAAGAATGACAATTTTGATGATATTTATTCTGTCTATCCAAGAGCATGGAAGATCTTTCCATCTAATAAGGTCTTCTTCTATTTTTTTTCAACTTTTTATAGTTTTTCTTGTAGAGGTCTTTTACCTCCTTTGTTAGGTTTATTCCTTAGTCTTTTGTTTTGGGGGGTACTATGGTGAATGGAATTGTTTTCTGGATTTCTCGTTCAGTGGATTTATTGTTGGCATACAGGAAAGCTTCTAGATTTTTAGGACTGATTTTGTATCCAGACACTTTGCTGAATTTGTTGATCAGTTCTATAAGTTTTCTGATTGACTTTGTTGGTTCTTCCAAGTATAGTATCCTATCATCTGCAAAAAGAGATAGTTTAAGTTCTTTTCCTATTTTTACAAAAAAATAGATTTCCTTCTCCTGCCTTATTTCTCTGACTAGAGTGCAAGTACTATATTGAACAGAAGTAGTGATAAAGGACATCCCTGTCTTTTTCCTGTTTTTAGTGGGAACTCTTGCAGCTTTTCCCCATTTAATGAGATGTTGTCTGTGGGACTATTGTGTATTACCTTTATGATGTTGAGATATGTTCTTTCTATTCTGATTCTCTGCAGTGATTTTAGCATGAATGGGTATTGGATTTTATCAAATTCTTTTTCAGCATCTTTTGAAATGATCATGTGATTTTTTTCTTTGGTTCTGTTTATGTGGTGAATTACATGGATTGTTTTACGTAAGTTGAACCATCCTTTCATCCTGGGATGAGCCTGAATGTGTCAATGTGTCATGGTGTATAATTTTCTTGATGTAGTTTTAAATGTATATTGCTAATCTTTTGTTTAGTAGTTTTGTGTCTGCGTTCATCAGTGATATAGGCCTGTAGTTTTCTTTTCTTGAGCTGTCTTTATTTGGCTTTAGTATTAATGTGATGTTGCCTTCATATAATGTGTTTGGAAGAGTCCCATTTCTTTTTATTTCATGGATTAGTTTGAGGAGTATTGGGATTAGCTCTTCTATAAAGATTTTATAAAATTCACTTTGAAAACCATCTGGCCCTGGACTTTCATTTGATGGTAAACTCTTTACTGTTGAATGTATATCTTTGATTGCTATTGGTCAGTTTAAGTTTTCTGTGTCTTCTTGACTCAATTTAGGAAGGTTATATGTGTCTAGAAAGTTGTCAATTTCTTCTAGATTTTCTATTTTGTTGGAGTATAGTTTTTCAAAGTAGTTTCTGATGACCCTATGGGTTTCCATACTGTCTGTGGTAATATCATCTTTTTCATCTCTTATTTTGGTAATTTGGGTTGATTTTCTCTTTCTTTTGGTTAGATTGGCTAATGGTTTATCTATCTTGTTTAATTTTTCAAGAAACAAGTTTTGTTTTTGTTGATTTTCTGTATTTTTTTATTCTCTACTTCATTAATTTCTGCTCTAATTTTCCTAATTTCCTGTCTTCTACTGGATTTAGTTTAGACTGTTTTTGTTTTTCAAGGGCGTTGAGCTGTGTCATTAGGTTATTTATTTGGTGATTTTTCTGTTCTTCTCATGTGGGCACTCCGTGCAATAAATTTTCCTCAGTACTGACTTCAAGGTGTCCCAGAAGTTTTGATATGTTGTGTCTGTTTTTGCTGGTTTCTAGAAAATTTTTTAAAATTTTCCCCTTACTTGTTTTATGTTCCATTCCTCATTCAGCAGTGTGGTGCTCAGTCTCCATGTATTTACATGGTTACTTTGAGTCTTCTTAGAGATTATTTCTATTTTCATTCCATTGTAGTCTGAAAAGACACAAGGAATTATGCCACATTTTTTGAATTTGCCAGTGCTCACTTTGTTGCCCAGAATATGGTCTATTTTGGGAAAGATTCCATGGGCAGATGAGAAAAATGTGAATTCAGCTCTACTTGGGTGAAATATTCTGTATGGGTCTAATAGGTCCATTTGGTTTATGGTATTCTTTAGTTCTGAAGAGTCTTTACTTACTTTTTGTCTAGAATATTGGTCTAATGATGTGAGAGGAGTATGGAAGTCTCCCAGTAATATTGCATTGGATCTATGTGTGACTTTTTATCATGAAGACTTTGTTTTATGAAAATGGCTACATCTATGTGCAGGGCACAAATTATGACAATTATTATTTCCTCTTGCTGAATTGTTGCTTTTACTAGTCAAAAATGATCTGTTTTGTCTATTTCGATAAGCTTAGGCTTGAAGTCTAATTTATCTAATATCATAGTTACTACTCCTGTGTGTTTTTGAGTTACATTTTCATGGATTACCTTACTCCAGCCCTTCACCTTTAGTTTGTGGGAATATATGCTTGTGAGATGTGTTTCGTATATGCAGCATATAAATGGATTCTGAGTTTTAGTCCATTTTTCCACCTTGTGTCTTTTTATTGGGGAGTTAAGGTCATTTATATTCAATGTGATTATTGAGAGATGTTTTTTAATTTCTTTTTTTCTGTTCTATAAAATTTTTATTTTTCACAGTGAGAACTAAAAAAACTACATAAAAGTTTTATTACACAAATATTTTACCCAAGTATTTATTGCTCCTTCTACCAAATCCTTGCTCCTCTAGAAGCAAACAGATGATTAAATAAATGATATGGTAATACATCAGCTTGATATCTCCAAGGCAGTCTTAATCAGAAAAATACTGCCTTCTAAATAGCCAACTCATGATTCTGTCTGAATCAAGAAGACACACTTGCATTTTTTATTAGGAGTCAGGCAGAGCTGGCCAACAAGGCAATTTGGTGAAGTATGTCTTGGAGATTATTATATTTAAACTCTAGCCATTAAGATCCAATTCAATTCTATGCATATTTATTTGAGCTCACTCTATGAGAGGTGGTAGGAGAGGCAGTGGGATTCAAAAAGGAGACCTGCTGAAAACAGTGATGCTTTTGGGATATGCAGGGGTACCAGGCATTGTTCTAGGTACTGCTGATGCAATGATGAGCAAATAGACATCTTTTTTTTTATTAATTGGTGTATTGTAATCATACATCTTTGTTAGGTACAAGCTAATAAAGGCATATATGCACACATTTCTCATTTAATCCCTTCCCAAATTCCCACTCCACTCCCTCCCTCATCCTCCCTCCTTCTTAAGTTCAGTTTAGTGATTGTTTTTGATATATTTGTGAAAGTACATCATGTGCATTAGGGTGCACCCCTCTGACCCCCCACCCCATCCATCACCTTCAGTTAAGTCAACTTTTTTGCTTATCTAGGGTTTCTGCTTTTTCATCTGGAGTCCCTCTTATGCCCCACACCTCCCTAGCATCCACATATTAGAAAGAACATGTTTTTTTTGCACTTTGTCACTGACTATCCTCACTTAACATAATGTTTTCCAATTGCATGCATTTCCCTGCAAATAACATGATTTTGTTCTTCTTTATGGCTGACTAAAATTCCATTGTGTACATATCCCATAGTTTTGTAAGCCATTCATCTGTTGATGAACATCTTGGCTGTTTCCATAGTTTGGCAATTGTGAATTGAGCAGCTATAAACATAGATACAATGTGTGGGTCTGATAGTTTGTTTTCTACTCTTTTGGGTAGATACCCAGAAGTGGTATTGCTGGATCATATGGTAGGTTCATTCCCATTTGTCTGAGGATCCTCCATACTGATTTCCAAAGTGGTTGCACTAATCTGCAATCCCACCAACAATGTATTAGGGTTCCCACTTCACACCCTCACCAGCATTTATTGTTGTTTATGTGTTTTATGATTGCAATTCTGATTGGAGTTAGGTGAAATCTCAATGTAGTTTTGATTTGCATCTGTCTGATTGCTAATGATGTAGGACATTTCCTCATACATTTATTGGTCATTTGTATTCCTTCTTTTGTGAAGTGTCTATTTAGATCCTTTCCCATTTTTTGATTGGGTTATTTTTTTTCTTAGCTGTGATTTTCTTGAGTTTTCTGTATATCCTATATATTAGTCCTCTATCAGAAGAGTAACTGGCAAAATTTTTCTCTCACTCTGTGGGCTCTCTGTTGAGGTTCTTGATAGTTTCCTTTGCTGCACAGAAGCTCTCAGTTAAATGCAATCCCATGTATTGATCTTCCTTTGAGTTGCTTGTGCCTTTGGAATCTTGTTGAGAAAGTTTTTACCTGTGCCTATATGTTGTAATGTTGGCCCTATGCCCTCTTCAAGTAACTGCAAGGTCTCTGGCCTGACTTCCAGGTCTTTGACCCACATTGAGTTGACTCTTGTGCAGGGTGAGAAAGTGGGGTTTATTTCCATTCTCCTGCATATGGTTAACCAGTTTTGCCAACACCATTTGTTAAAGAGGCTGTCTTTTTTTCCAGTGTATATTTTTGGCTCCTTTGTCAAAAATCAGTTGACCATAAGCACATGGGTCTGTTTCTGAATCTTCTATTCTGCTCCATTGGTCTGTGTGTCTGTTTTTGTGCCAATACCATGCTGTTTTTATACTGTGACTTTGTAATAGAGTTTGAAGTCAGGTATTGTGATACCTCCTGCATGGTTTTTATTGCTAAGAACTACTTTGGCTATCCTGGGCTTTTTGTTGTTCCAAATGAATTTAAGGACTGATTTTTCTACATCTGTGAGGAGTGATGTTGGTAATTTCATGGGCATTGCTATGAATCTGTAGATCACTTTTGGGAGGATGGACATTTTGATGATATTTATTCTGCCTATCCAAGAGCATGGAAGATCTTTCCATGTGCTAAGGTCTTCATCAATTTATTTTTTCAATTTTTTATAATTTTCCTTATAGAGGTCTTTTACCTCTTTGGTTAAGTTTATCCCTAAGTATTTTATTTTGGGGGGGTGCTATTGTGAGTGGAACTGTTTACTGGATTTCTTTTTTAGTGAATTTATGATTGGCATACAGGAAGACTTCTGATTTTTTAAGACTTATTTTGTATCCGGACACTTTCCTGAATTTGTTGATCAGTTCTGTAAGTTTTTTGGTTGAGTGTTTATTTTTTCAAGAAACCAGCTTTTGGTTTTGTTGATTTTCTGTATAATGTTTTTATTCTCTACTTCATTAATTTCTGCTCTGATATTCATAATTTCTTGTCTTCTACTAGCTTTGGGGATGGACTGTTCTTGTTTTTCAAGTGCTTTGAGCTGTGTCATTAGGTTGTTTATTTGGTGATTTTCTGTTTTTATATGGGCACTCAGTGCTATTAATTTTCCTCTTAGTACTGCCTTCAAAGTGTCCCAGAGGTTTTGATATGTTGTGTTTGTATTTTCTTTGGTTTCTAGGGCATTATTAATTTCTCTCCTTACTTTTTCTATGACTCAATCCTCATTCAGCAATGTGGTGTCCAGTCTCCATATGTTTACATGGTTACTCTGGGTCTTCTTAGAGTTGATTTCTAGTTTCATTCCATTGTGGTCTGAAAATATGTAGGGAATTATGTTATTATGTTACATTTTTTTTTTGCCAGTGCTTGCTTTGTGGTCCAGACTGTGGTCTATTTTGGAGAAAGTTCCATGTATAGCTGAGAAAAATGTGAATTCAGCTCTAGTTGGGTGAAAGAGTCTATGTGTCTAATAGGTCCATTTGGTTTATGGTATGCTTTAGGTCTGAGACATCTCTACTGACCTTTTGTTTAGATCGGTCTAGTGATGTGAGAGGAGTATTGAAGTCTCCCAGTATTAGTGTATTGGGCTCTATGTGTGTCTTTATATCATACAGAGTTTGTTTTATGAAAGTGGCTGCACCTATGTTTGGGGCATAGATGTTGATAATTGTTATTTCCTCTTGTTGGATTGTTCCTTTTACTAGTAAAAAATGATCTGCTTTGTCTCGCTTGATAAGCTTAGGCTTGAAGTCTAGTTTATCTGATATCATGGTTGCTACTCCTGCTTTTCTTCAAGTTCCATTGGCATGGATAACCTTACTCTAGCCCTTTGCCTTTAGTTTGTGGGAATCTTTGCTTGTAAGGTGTGTTTCTTGCAGGCAGCATATAGATAGATTAGGGTTTTAATCCATTTTCCCTCCTTCTGCCTTTTTATTGGGGAGTTGAGACCATTTATATTCAATGTGATTATTGAGAGATGGTTTTTAATTCCTAACATTTTGAGTTTTTACTTTTGTTTTTGGTGGAGTTTATTCTTCTTTGCTTAGTTGTTTGCTTCCTGGAAATTATTGTTTCTCTGGTTCTGATGTTTACTTGTTAGTTCTTCTTTGTAGTTAAGCTCTTTGAGTATTTTCTCTAGTGCTGGTTTGGAAAACATAAATTCTTTCTGTTTCTGTTCATCATGGAAGGTTTTCATTTCCATGTCAATTTTGAGAGTGAGTTTTGCTGGGTAGAAGAATCTCAGCTGCAAGTTATTTTGTTTCTAGTTTGGAATATGTTACTCCAGCCTCTCCTGGCTTTCATGACTTGATTTGGGAGATATGGAGTGATTTTGATTAGTTTGCCTCTGAATGTCACTTGGCCTTTTACTTTTGTTTCCTTTAGAATTCTCTCCTTAGCCTCTACATTAGTCAACCTGATTATTATGTGGCGTGGTGAACCTCTTCTTTGGTCTTGTCTCAGGGAAGTTCTATATGTTTCCTGTACCTGCATGTCAACTTCTCTTTCTATGTTTGAACATTCTCTGATATACTTCCTTGAAAAGATTGTTTATTCCATTAGTTTCAACTTCTAATCCCTCTTCTATGCCTATTATTCTTAGGTTAACTCTTTAAAATTGGCCCAGATCTCATCAATGTCCAATTCACACTGTCGAATTTTTTTTCTAAATTATGTACAATGGATTCATTTTTGAATGATCATCTTCTAAAAGTGATATTATATTTTCCATGTGGTCTAATCTTTTCTTTATAGTTTGTATTGATGCCTTTATTTCAATTATTGCATCTTTCACATCCTTCACTTCCTTCAAGGCTTCTCTTTAATACCTGTTCAGGGTGTCAGATTGTTTGTTTATTTGTTCCTTTATTTATTTCTGGCTCTCCCTGCATTCTTTTCAGAAATCTTGTATCTCCACTCTTTCTCTATCTATCTCTGTCTCCCTTTCTTTTCTCCTGTGTCCTCTCCTCTCCTCTCTCTCTTTCCTCTCACTCTTGCTCTCTCTGTCTCTCTCTGTCTCCTCATTCTCTCCTCTCTCTTCTTCTCTTCTCTCTGTCTCTTTCTCTTTCTCTCCCTTCAGCCTCTCTCCTCTCTTGCCTCTATCTTTCCTCTCTTTCCTGTTCTCTCCTCTCTTTCTCATCTCTCTCTCTCCTCTCCCTCTCCCTCTCTTCTCTCTCTCTCTCTCTCTCTCTCTCTCTCTCTCTCTCTCTCTCTCTCATCTGCCTCTTTCCTCTCTCATTCCTCTTTCTCCCTGTCTCTCTCTTCTCTCTCTATCTCTGTCCTACTCTCTCTCTCTCTCTCTCTATCTCTCTCTCTCATCTCTTCCTGTCTATCTCCCCTTTTCCTCTATCTACTCTCTCACCTCCCTTGTTCCTCTCTCTCTCTCTCTCCTCAGCCTTTTTCTCTTCTCTGTCTCTCTCTCTCTCCCTTTTCTCTTCTCTCTTCTCAATCTCTTTTCTCTTTGTCTCCTCTCTCTCCTCTATCTCTTATCTCTTTCTGTCCTCTTTCTCATTCCTCTCTCTCTTCTTTCTCTCCCCTCTCTCCTCTCTCTCATCTCTCTTCTATCTCTCCTCTCTCCATCTGCTTTCTCTCCTCTCCCTCTTCTCTGTCTGTATCCTCTCCCTCTCCTTTCTCTCTCTGTCTCTGTCTTTTCTCTCTCCTCTCTCTTTCACTCTCTCCTTTTCTCCTTTCTCTCTTCTCTTTCTATCCTCTCTCTTCCCTCTCTTTCTCCTCTCCTCTCTCTCTTTCTAATCTCCTTCCTTCTCCTCACTCTCTCTCTCTCTCACACACACTCTTCTCTCTCTCCTCTTTTCTCTCTTTCTCCTCTCTATCTGTCTTCTTCTTCTTCTTCTTCTTCTTCTTCTTCTTCTTCTTCTTCTTCTCTATCTCTCTCTTCTCTTTCTCTCTCTCTCCCCTGTCTTTCTCTCCTCTCTTATCTCTCTCTTCTTCTCTCTACTTTCTTTCACCTCTCCTCTCCCTCTCTCTCCTCTTTTCTGTTCTCTGTTTCTCTCTTCTTTCTCTTTCCTCTAGCTCTCTCTTCTCTCTCTGTCTCCTCTCTCTCCTATTTCTATATTTCCACTTTCCTCCTGTTGTCTCTCTCTCTTTCTCTCCTTTATCTCTCTCCTTTCTCTCTCTCCTCTCCTCATTCTCTCTCTCTTTCTCTCTCCTCTCTCTCTCCCCTGACTCTACCCTCTCTCTCACCTCTCTCATTCCTCTCTCTCTCTTTCCTCTCTTTATTTCTCCTCTCTATCTATATCTCCTCTCTCTCTGTCTCTTTTCCTCTCTCCTCTCTCTCTCATCTATGTCTCTCCTATCTTCTCTCTCTCCCCTCTGCCTTTCTCCTCTCTTGCCTGACTCTCTTTCCTCACTTTCTTCTCTCTCTCTCTCTCTCCCCCCCAATCTCTTCTATGCCCTTCTCCTCTCTCTCTCTCCCCTGTCTTTCTCTCCTCTCCCTTTCTTTTGCTTCTCTCTTTTCTTTCTCTTCTATTACTCCACTCTTCCTCTCTATCTCTCTACTCTATCTCTCTGTCTCCTCTCTCTCCTATTTCTATTTTTCCACTTTTCTCCTCTTCTCTCTCTCTCTCTCTCTCTCTCTCTCTCTCTCTCTCTCTCTCTCTCCTTTCTCTCCTCTCCCTTGGTTCTCTGTCTCTCTCCTCTCTTTCACCTCTCTCTTTCTCTCCAGCTCATCTCTCTCTGTTTTCTCTTTCTCACTCTCTACTCACCCTCTCCAATCACTTTCTCCCCCCCTCTTTCTTGCCTCATTCTCTCCTCTCCTCTCTCTCTCTCTCTCATCTCTTGGTGCTTCCCCTCTCTCTGTCTCTCACTATCTCTTTCTCCCATCTCTCTCTTTGCTCTCTGTCTCCTCTCTCTCCTATTTCTATCTTTCCACTTCTCTCTCTCTCTCTCTCTCTCTCTCTCTCTCTCTCTCTCTCTCTCCTTTCTCTAAGCTCTCTTTCTCTCCTCTCTCTCTCCTCTCTTTCACCTCTCTCTCTGTCTCTCTGTTTTCTCACTCTCACTCTCTCTAATCACTTTCTCCCCCCTCTCTTTCTCTCCTCATTCTCTCATCTTCTCCCTCTCATCTCTCAAGCATCTCTGGAATCTCAGATTGGGAAAGGGGCCATTGAGGATGTGAGCTCATTGAGGCTTCTACCCAAGACCAGACACACCCTATAGAGTGGAGTTAGAGATTATGAACTTTTCAGATTTTAAAACTATATATTTTTTCCTTCCCAATCCATCTCTTACCTAAATTTTTTAAAAATTTTTTATTGTAGTAATTTGTGCACTATAGCATATATCTTTGTTAAGTACAAATTGTTAACAACATATTAGCACACAGTTCTCATTTGACCCCTTCCCCGATTCCCT
The DNA here is from genome assembly GCA_004027655.1 of Graphiurus murinus. Classification (NCBI taxonomy): domain Eukaryota; kingdom Metazoa; phylum Chordata; class Mammalia; order Rodentia; family Gliridae; genus Graphiurus; species Graphiurus murinus. Next base: position 17,423 of record PVLC010029885.1, read on the forward strand.
CCCCATTACCTCCCCCTCCCTCCCCCTAAGGTTCACTTCAGTGAGTGACCTTGATATGATTGTGTAGGTACATCATGTGCTTTAGGGTGTCCCTCTGCCCCATGCATCCACTACAATTAAATCAACTTCTTTGCTTATTGAGGATCTCTCTTTTTCATCTGGAGACCCTCCTATGCCCCATCTTCTCCCTAGCAGCCACATATTAGGGAGAATATATGCTTCTTAACTCTTTGTTACTGACTAATCTCACTTAACATAATGTTTTCCAGTTGCATCCATTTCCCTGCAAAGAACATGATTTTATTCTTCTTTATGGCTGAGTAAAATTCCATTGTGTACATATCCCATAGTTTTGTAATCCATTCATCTGTGGTTGGACATCTTGGCTGTTTCCATAGTTTGGCTATTGTGAATTGTGCAGCTATAAACATAGATACACATGCATCATTCTGATAATTTGGTTTCCATTCTGTTGGGTATATACCCAGTAGTGGTATTGCTGGGTCATATGGTAGGATCACTCCCATTCGTCTGAGGATCCTCCATACTGTTTTCCACAGTGGTTGCACAAGTTTGCAATCCCACCAACAATGTACTAGGGTTCCCACTTCTCCACATCCTCGCCAGCAGGTGTTGTTGTTCATGTTTTTTTATGATTGCCATTCTGACTGGAGTTAGGTGAAATCTCAGGGTAGTTTTGATTTGCATCTCCCTGATTACCTAAATTTTTATTCCTTCTATTCTACCTCATCATACTCACAACCTCTTCCTGAGTGTCAATGGGTCATATTGTTAGAACTCCAACTAGTGAAATCTTTCCTTTTATGTCTGAGATGATGAGAGTACTGCAGCTTGTCCTTTGTCAAAGTTAGTGGAAGCATTGGAATGAGCAGAAGTTGGTTCTTCTCCCACCAAGGCCAAGGTTCTTAACATCACACATGACTAATTCATTGCTTTCATTTTAAGATGGTCACAAATATTAGTGTGTAGATTGGAAGCATATTGTCATAAGTCTTCAGTAAAAATCCTACAAATGGGGAATTTATTACAGTGTGCTCACCTCTATCTTATAAAATATTTACTAATACTAGAATTATTTGAATTCTCTTCTTTATAATAAATAACATCCAAGACATTAGTTTTGCTATACTTGAGTGTGGAGATCATATCATATAATTTTTTTGTGTGGTACTGGGGATTGAATCCAGGGGCATTCTACCTTTGATCTACACCCCCAGCCCCATTTTTATTCTTTATTTTGAAATGGTGTCTCACTAAGTTGCAGAGAATGTCACTAAGTAGCTGAGGCTGGCTGCAAACCCAGATCCTCCAGTCTCAAACTCCTAAGTACTGAGATTACAAACATGTGCCACCATGCCCGGCTCATATGAAAATATTTATGTATAATTTTTATTTGAATTTAAAATTGGTAAATTTGAGATGTAACATCACCTTTTATGTTGAAAGTAAAATATGTTGAAAGTGTTGTGGGATATCAAATGAAGGTGTTTGATGTGGCTTTGTGATTATATAATTAAATGACACTTTAAATTTTTGCTGTGTGGTATAAACTATCTGTTTTATGAAGACAAGGAACTACTATTATCCCAGTAGTGGTTTTCTTTCTTTTTTTATTCTTTTCCTATCAAATGTACATAGTATACTAATTATAATAATAAATTCACATAATTCGTTTTAAATTTTTACCTCATAACTTGTAATAATCTTATGTGTAGTTATTATTTCTCTTTTTCTTAAGAAGAGATATTTCATATTTCAGAAGATAATTATTTTCCTCATCCATCTATTCATGCCTGATTCTTCTACATTAATAAAAAATTTGTTGACTTAAAACCAAGTCATTTAGCCAGGCATGGTGGCACATGCTTGTAACCCCAGTACTTAGGAGGCTGAGACAGGAGGATCTGGGTTCACAGCCAGCCTTAGCTACTTAGTGAGTCTCTCTGCAACTTAATGAGACTCTGTTTTAAAAATAAAGAATAAAAAATAGGACTGGTGGTGTAGCTCAGAGGTATAATGCCCCTGAGTTCAAACCCCAGTACTAGAAAAAAAAAAAGTCACTTGAGTTTCCATATCATTTGATCTTTATAAAAAGCAATTAATATTTATAATTATGTAATAGAATACATAATTTATCAGTGTAGAATATGAAATTCCCTCTAAGTTCTCCAAAATGCATTACTTATAAGAAATTCCATACTTTGACAACAGTCTCATCATAGTTCACATTCTGATTCTCTTTTGTTATTTGTTATAGATGGCAGAATGGCAGCTTTACTGGTTTTCCAAGTTATATCATAACACTTTTTACCAATGTGGAGATGGATGGTTTGATGCAGTGTTAGGTATGTGGTATCAGAAGGAGAAAAGTTGGAGATAAAAATATTGATAACTATACAAAAGAATTTTACTCTTTTTTTTTTTTTTTTTTTTTTTTTTTTTTTTT
>PVLC010029886.1:0-19884 GCA_004027655.1 Graphiurus murinus
TGGAGACCTGGCTGAGGCGGTGAAAGCTCATCTTGCTCACTCACAGCCGCCACGGCTGGGGCTGGACAGACCTGTGCCCAGAGCGCTTCGCAAGTCTTTCTGCAGGTACCAAAGCTGGGAAACTCATTGTGGTCCATAGAAAAATGGCTCCCCAGCTGGGCGTGGCGGCACGCACCTGCAATCCCAGAAGATCGCAGGTCCTCAGCCAGCCTCAGCAATGTAGCGAGGCCCTCAGCAACTTAGGGAGACGCTGTTTGAAAATAAATAAAATGGTGCTGGAGATGTAGCTCAGAGATAGAATGCCCCTGGGTTCAATTTCCAGTACTGCACATACACAGACACACACACGAAGAAGGAGGAGGAGGAGGAGGAGGAGGAGAGGGAGGGGGAGGAGAATGATAGCTGCCTTAAGAAGTTCACAGCCTCACTCCAGGATCTGTAAATATGCTCCCTCATGTGGCAAAAGGAGCCTTGCGGTGTCATTACAGATTTTGAGATGAGATTACCCTGGACTATCAGAGAGGATCCAATATAAGAGGATCTTTCCAAGGTCCTTAAAAGAGGGAGGAGGAGGGGTCAGTCCAAGCAGGAGATGTGACAACTGAAGCCACAAAGTGACGCACCCAGGAGCCAAGGAATGTGTGTGTGTGTGTGTGGGGGGGGGTCATAAACTGGAAAAAGAAAACAGCAGAATCCCCCCTAGGGATTCTGGAAGAAACACAGACTGACTTTGGCCCTGGAAGGCCCACTTCAGAAAATAGCAAGTTTGTGTTGTCTCAAGCCACTAACGTTGTGGTGGTTTGTTATAGCAGCAATAGAAAACAAATACACTCAGCTTTAAGCAAGATCTGAGTAATTGGTGGTGTTTGTAGCTATGCATCTCCATGTTCTTTGTTTTATTTATTGGAACTGGGGATTGAACCCAGGGGCATTCTACCTCCAAGCTTACCTCTAGTCCCTTTTTATTTTTTATTTTGAAACGGTCTCATTAAGTTGCTGAGGGTCTAAGTTACAGAGCATGGCCTCGAAACTGCAATCCTCCCAAGTAGTGTGATTGCAGGTGTGTGCCACTGTGCCCAGCCATCCTTCTGTTATTTATTTAAGTGAGAAATATACTCTCAGTGTTTCAAAATTTAGTAAGAATATACAGCTCCTTTGGGGAAACGTCAGTTGTTATCTGGACATGTGCAAAACCCGTGACCTAGCACTTCTGATCCCTTGCTGCTTACATACCCAGCAGCAAGGCAGATATAGGTCCACCGCAGACGTATGCAAGAACGTGCCTCACAGCATGTTGTAATTGCCCCATGCTGACAGCAATCCAAATCCTGTCAACAACAGTGTGAAAATAAATCACGATGGAATATTATACAGTAAAGAGAATGAACAGCTATACTCACATGCAGCAGTGTGAACAGATTTCACAAACATAATGTTGAGTAAAAGGAGCCAGACAAGCCGGGCATGGTGTACACAACTGTCATCCCAGCTGCTTAGAAGCCTGGGGTAGGAGAATGAAAGTTCAAGGCCAGCCTGGGCAACTTAGTTGAGACCTTGTCTCAAAATAAAATAAAAAGGCTAGGGCTGCAGCTCAGGGCTCGAGCGCTCACCCTGCATGTGTGAGGCCCTGGGCTGCAACTGACACACACTTGTATCTGGTGCTGCGTCTGCTTCTCTAGCCACACACTGACTGATGCATTTCATCTCGCACACAGCCACCTGCGGCCCCGAGTCCTCCCCCTTCTCCGTGCTCACCACGGGGAGGAGCGAGCCTCAATTGACCTCGATGCGGATGACCCCTTGTAAATAATTATAATAGTGGGAGCCAATATTTTCTCAGTGCTTACATGTGTCCACTGATCTCATGCTCATAATAGCCCTGTGAAGTCAGCCAGGCACATTGAGGCTTTTATTAGCCCCCTTTTAAAGTGGGGAAACTGAGGCACAGAAAGTCACTTAAGTGATGGACCCAGGCTGCTCACTAGTGCAGAGGAAGCACCGGCACCCAAGCCATCTGACTCCACCGTGTGAGTGGGAGGTAAGCAGCACAGAGGGCCGGGAGGGTACCCGCCTGCGGGGGCAAGCTCACCCCCACGGCTGGGAGACCTTAACAGCTTATCCTGAAACACCAATCCCATGGTGCTTCTGAGTTGCTGAGGCTGGCCTCCAACCCACGGTCCTCCTGCCTCATTCTCCCAAGTACTAGCTCTCGCAGGGGGTTGGTGGGCATAGGCTGCTGCCCAGAACTATGCTGCGGTGTGGTGCTTGAGGCTGATGATTTCCTTTATTGCTCCAAGATGGGTGGTAGAACTTGTGATTTGGGTCTGATGGTCAGGTCTGAGGACGGGCCATCACGGACACATAGGGAGCCAGGGTAACTTCCAACACTGCAAAACCTCAACACTTGCTCCAGGGTCTTTGTTCTGGGCCAGAATAATATCACTGAGTGGCCAGGAAATGCCAATGTCCCCACTGCTCAGAGACCAAGGTTGGGAAAACACAGGGAAATTCATTAATCACCCAGATGCATCTTGAAGCTGGGCGTGGTGGTGCATGCCTGAAACCCCGGTACTCGGGAGGTTGAGAAGGGAGGATCACAGGTTGGAGACCAGACTCAGCAATTTAGCGAGACTCTCAACAACCTAGCAAGACCCTGTCTCAAAATTAAAAATTAAAAAAGGGCTGAGGGTGTAGCTCAGAGGTAGAATGCCCCTGGGTTTAACCCCCAGTACCACAAAAGAAGAAAAACAAAAACAAAAACAAATGCATCTTGAAGGGTAATAGATCTTCCCAATATGGCCTCCAGAGAGCAGAAATTGGCCTTAGTGACAATTTAGAGGATGTATTGAAAGACAGATGCCCAACACTTTGGATTTGCCAGAGTAGATATGAAAGCATTAGTGTAGCTGGGCGTGGTAGTGTACGCCTATAATCCCAGTACTTGGGAGGCTGAGACAGGAGGATCACAGGTTTGAGGCCAGCCTCAACAACTTAGCCAGACTCTCAGCAACTTAGCAAGATCCTGTTTTAAAATAATAATAATAATAATAATAATAATAAAGGGTTAGGTGTGTAGCTTGGAGGTAGAGAGCTCCTGGATTCAATCCCCTGTAACACACACACACACATACACACACACACACGCGCGCGCGCTCACACACCAGCACTGGTGTTATGACAGATGGAGCCTTGAAAAGCTTCCCTGTTTCCAAACAAAAAATAAAAGGGGCTGACCTGCACTGGGTGTTGACCTTAAGGAAAACAGGTTAATGGATGAAAAGAGAACAAAGCCCAGAGAGAGAACCTCCAAGCTATACCCCCAGTCCTTTTAATTTTTTGTTTTGAAACAGGGTCTTGCTAGATTGCTGAAAGTCTTTCTATGCTGCTGAGGCTGGCTTTGAGCCCATGATCCTCCTGTCTCAGCTTCCCAAGTACTGGGATCACAGGTGTGCACCACCGTGCCCGGCTCAGAACTTCCATTTTCACCATCGCCTTTGGTCTTTGCTCAAGCTGTTACCTTGGTTACTTCTTTCCTTAAAACCTTCAATGGTTCTTTTGTAATCAAGATCAAGTTCAAATGTCTTTCTCTAGTTTTCATGCCCTTACAAAATATAGTTCCAGTTTGACAAGCCTACCTAAAAAAAAAAAAAAAAAAAAAAAAAAAAAGCTGTTTTGTCAAGTTTCTGACCTTATCAAAACTTTCCTTTACTCCTATCATCTGTAGGATGAAGGCAAATTCCTTAGGTTGGCATTCGAAGCCCCACAGCATGGCTCTGGTCTACTTCCTTGATCTACACAGCAGGGGCTGCCCACATTTTATTTTCTCATTCTAAACTTAATATTATTCCTTTCCGTTGTCCTATAATATCCTTGCATTCCTGTTCAGCCTCCTGTGTTATTCTTTGTCTTGAGGCCCTACTTTAGACCCTGTCTCTTCACTGAAGCCCTGCATGGTTTGCTTTAGAAGCGGTCGTCTTTTCTTTCTTTGAATTCCGATAGGTGCAATGATGTGAAGATAGGAGCATTAAATTAAGGGCTGATGTGAATCTAAGCTCTGTGTGTGTGTGTGTGTGTGTGTGTGTGTGTGTGTGTGTGTGTGTGTGTCCAGGGGCATTCTACCTCTGAGCCACCCCCTATTTTTATTTTATTTTTGAAACAGGATTTCCCTAGGCTCTTGAGAGTCTCACTACATTGCTGAGGCTGGCCTTGAACCTGTGATATTCCTGTCTCAGCCTCCCAAATACTAGAATTACAGGTGTTCGAGACCAACACCTGGCTATCATGTGAAATAAAATCCTGTTTCCTACTTTCACCAGTTCTGAGATAAGGGACAAGTTAGTTGACTCCTTGGAAAACAGAGGGTAATAGTGATGAGATAGAATAGAAGGAATAAAATTTAGGCAGGAAGGAGACAAATTGGGAAAGGAAAACGTGGTTTTGTTTTAACAGAGCTTGCTTATCCTTAAAAAGCAAGGCCCATACATAATGGGTTGACTCCATACTGGAAATTCCTAAGGTGATTAAATCCTAAGAGCATCATTTTTTTTTCAGAGCTCCATTTGCCTCTCAAAAGGAAGTCACACTTATTATAAAAAAGATCCTACACCCTGAACTTTCTGTCTCCACTCCTGGAGAGTCCTACCTAAAAATTTTGTTCACTTTTTTTTAAGACTCCAAGGGTGGGGGACCAATATTGCATGCTGCCCCAGCTTCCCTATTCCCTGCCCTGGATCCCTGAGCCAGCCCCTCTCCAGGTGTGATATAAAAAGGATGGGGAGAGACCACTCAATCTCTCTCTCTATCTCTTCCTCTCCCAGCCAGGATCCTGGAGACTTCTGAGGTGACCTGTGTCCTTTCCCCTGTGCATCTGTGCCTTTCCCTTAAAATAAACTTCTGCCTTTGACCCTATCTGGTGTGTATTGAAATTCTTTTCACCACGAGAGAGGTATTCTGCTGACCCACAACAATAGTACTTACTTCAAAGGGTCATTGTGAGCATTAGAGGAGGTGGAGATTTAAAGGTCCTCAGCACATAGTAGGTTCCTTCCTCTTCATTTGTGTACCTCACTGTCTCCAGAGTAATTATGGGTGGTACATAGGCCCTTGTCAAAATTCCCTAGCCAGGAGTGATGGTACATGCCTGTAATCCCAGTAGTTGGGAAGCTGAGACAGGAGGATCGCAGCTTCGAGGCCAGCCTCAGCAAGTAGTGAGACTCACATCAACCTAGCAGAATCTTGTTTTCAAATAAGAAATTAAAAAATAGGGCTGGGAGTGTATCTCGAAAGTAGAATGCCTCTGGATTCATTCCAAACACACACACACACACACACACACACACACACACACACACACACACTTTTCCCTGCAGAGCCTTAAAAACTTTTTTTTATGCTTGGTCCTCACTAAAATGCCTGGTCCTTGTAAAATGAACAGAATGTATGGGACTTTGTCCAACTGAGTTTTTTTCCTCTCTGGAACACAATGCAGTAAGTAAGTGACCTATGGGCAGAGGAGTGTGACCCAGCCAAGGGAGAAGGGAGGGACAAGGGGCTTCTGAGTGGAGGAGGTTGAGGTACCTCCACACCCAGCCCTGCCAGCGGGATCGGTATCAACTGGCTCGGAAAACTTTGTTGTTTGAGGCTCAGCCTTCCCTGCTTTCCCCTCCTGCCACCTCTTGCAGGACTGAGGGGGGCAGGCCCCAGTCCCTCACAGGCTCCTGTACTTTGCAGGTGGGGGTTTGTTACCTCTGCGGAGGGGTGGGCACTGAGCTCTGAGGTTTTGCCTTTCTCCACTGGGCCCACCTGAGACCGCTGCTGCGTTGGGGCTTCACCTTCCAACACATGCTTTCTGGGGGCACATTCACACCACAGCAGTGACTTAGAAAGATTAGGCCTCCTTTCTCTTTTCTGGAATATGCTTCTGTGCATGTTTGGAAAGGAGGAGTGTCAGGCCTGTCCATCCCTGGAGCCAGGGCATATTAATACTTTTATTGCTGCATTGTAATCTCACATCATTATGTAGCTCATCGGCTTTAGGAGACTTTGCCCCTCACTCAGAGCATGTTCAAGCTGCCCTGCCCTGCATTCTCTCCCATCTCCATTTCTCCTGCGGTCCCTCCCCACCTCTTTCATAGTGAAGAAGCCTCACACTGGGGCTGGGGGCACAATCTCCCATGATCTTGTCAGAGGAAACTTGGGGGGAAGGGTGGGGAGCGGTATTTCAGAGTTCTCCATTTCCTTCTGCTCCTGGGTAGTTAGTTAATGATCTACTAGCACTCCACCAGCTTGGGGAGACCAGGATCATGGTCCAGCCTCACGTCGAGGCTCAGGGCGGAGGCCGCTTTTACACCGAGGGACTGGCCTCTGCCACTTCCTACTTCATCCCTAGAGTCTGTGGCCCTCTGTGCTCTCGTGTCTTCTCAGTTCTCAGGCTCTGGCTCTTCATCTTCTCTTCCCTTCTGAGTCTGTTCTTGGGGGAAAATGAGGAAATGAAGATGGCTACTAGTAGGAGAGAAGGGTCCCTGAAGTTTGCAAAACAAAAATTCATAGAAAGCGGAGCCCTTTCTCATTATGCCTTTGTTTTGTGGAACTGGAGATTGAATCCAGGGGCATTCTACCTCTGAGTTACACCCCCAGCCCTATTTTATTTTATATTTTTGAAACAGGGTCTCCCTAGGTTGCTGAGGGTGGCCTTGAACCTGTGGTTCTCCTGTCTCAGTCAAGTACTGGGATGGCAGGCGTGCACCACCAGGCCTGGTTCATCATGCCTTCTTCTCCCTAGCTGTTCTTGTTCTCCTAGAACACCACAGTGAGATATTAGCTGATCATGCAAATATACCTATGGGATTTCCCCAGAGCTGGGGCCATAGTGCCAGGTTTCCTGTTCTGCCCGCCATCTCAGGTGCTTTTGCTTTTCCAGAGGTTTCTACTTCTCACTAGCAGAGCCAGCAGCAGCAGCAGCTCTGCCACACCAGCCAGGTCCTGTGCTGCTCCTCTGTCCTGTGGCCTGGGACACTCTTCCTTAAAGACACTGTCAAAGGGCCTCTTGGGTGACATCCGGATGCCCGCCTGTCCCAGGTCACTTCTGCCCTTGGAGCTTGCCTGGCACCTTGTGTAGAGTTGAACTACATGGTGTGCTATTGTTGAAGTGTCTGACTCTGTGCTGTAAGCTTTTGGACAGCAAGAACTGTTTTTATAGTCTTGGAAAATTTCAAAAGTACAGAAGTAGAGTCAAAAATAAAACAAATTTGCACGTGCTCCTCACCAGCTTCAGCCGGCATCGTCTCAGCTGATTGTGTTTTTTTTTTTACTCCCACTTCATGTCCGCTGTCCTAACCTGGATTATGTTAGGACTATGGATTATGTCTATGTATAACCTAGACATCGAGTCATCTCACCTATGGGTATTTCAGTTGTGTTCCTATAGCAGAAGGGCTGTTTGTTTATTTTTATGTGGTACTGGGATTGAACCTCTGGGTGTTGTACCTCTGAGCTACACTTCCCAGCCCTTTTCATTTTTGGTTTATGTTTGGCCAGGTTGCTGAGTCTTGCTAAATTGCTGAGGATGTCCTCAAACCTTCAATCTTCCTCTCTCATCCTCCCAAGTACTGGGATTCCAAGTGTGCGCCATCACACCCAGCTTAGAAGGGCTTTTTAAAAGGCATATTCACAGACTAGGGAGGTGGAGCTCTCCTTTCTCCCTCAGTTCTGTGGTGGCAGAAGGAGTTCCAAGAGGGGAACTGAGGAAAGGTCTTAAGAAGTCATCTGTGTACTGGGCTGGAGGGGAAGGTCCCCCAGGCTGATGCAGGCCCAGGACAATACTGACCCAGGGATTGAAGAACAGGACAGAGGCCCAGGACAGGGACTGAAGCACAAAGGTTTGGCTGAGTGGAAGGGTCGGGGCCCTGAGAGGGACCGCAGGACACTGGGGGAGCTGCTGCATCTAGACTCTTCCTGGGCTCTGTGTTCTTGCTAGTGCCTGACCCTGCATCAAGGCCAGTGGCTGTGGCTGTCCTCTCTGTCCACCCTCCTGGGTCAGAGACATTAAGGACACACCACCGTCCTGGCCAGGCCTGGCTCTCCCATCTCACCCATCGGGGACCTGGGTGACACAGTAACTGTGGGGGCCCCTGACCCTGCCTGGCCTGTTCAGGTTCCTTGGCTCCCCCTCTGTGACGTGGGACAGGGCGATCCTCAGGTCCTGCGCTGTGAGCCCTCACTAGGTAGTGATGGAACTAAGCAGTAGCAGGTGCTGTCTGCTGAGTGCTGACTACCTCCCAGGAGCGCTGCAGGTGGGCTGTGGGAGGAACCTAGGACAGTGCTGCGGGGCGTCTCGCTGTGCCCCATGTACAGAGGAGGAAGCTGGTGAGGAAGTGGCCCTAGGTGGGTCAGCAGCTGGTGAGGGAGGCGCCAGTGGAATGGAAGAAAGCATCTATGGAAGGTAGGGAGACCTGAGGGCCAGGCCCCGAATCCAAGGGCGGGGTCTCCTTCCTCATGGAGAGGGGTCAGCCTATTGTGGGAACAGGAAGGAGAAAAGCTTTGGTACCTTGCAGTGGCCACTAGAGCCACCCCAACCAGGACCCTGATAATGAGATGGGGTTCGGCGTGTTCCCCAAAAAAGAAATTCAGGTTCTTGATATTGTGAAGAAAAGAATTTCAACACATACCAGTCACAACATCTGGCAGGTTTTATTTTAAGAAAAACTGGGAGGAAAGGAAAAAGGGAAGGGGAGTGAAAAGGGTCACCCGACCACCAAGTCCAAGGGCATGTCCCCAGAGGGAAGGGATAAGGGGAAAAATCCCCGGTTACCCGGACGGGTCAAAGGTCAGGTCCCAACCCGGGGAGAAGGGGCGAACAAAGGGGTTGCAGAAGGCTATAAGAGAGGGTGGGGTCCTCTTTTCCAACCCCCTCTCTCTCTCAGATAGGTGGGTTCCTCAGATGGGGGCTGGTCACAGAAAAGTTGGATCCTCCTCTTTCCAGGTGTGGGCTGCTTCCGGTGAGCTTCAGGTGGGCTGGGCTCTTCCGAAGTTTGGCGGTACATCTCATTTGGGCCGAAACAAAGAAAAGCTTCCAAGGGGTGGAGTTGGCCTAACCTCCCATCCTAGCCTATCTAGCCTACCTCAACAATCACAATGTTCAAAATGGCCCACTCTGTGAGTCCTGTGGCGCTTTTATTTGCTCAAAGGAGAAGAGAAAGAGGATGAGAGCCCAGGTCTGTTCCAGGGGAACCATGAGGGGCTTTTCAGGGTGGAGGGGCCCAGTCAGTGTGGAGGACGTGGCACCGAGATCGTGCTGCTGGTCCCAATGTTGTGAAACCCTGGACTTGCTCTTACATTCTCCCACACGAAGCCTGTGTCTGCTCCTGCTCACGTGCCTTTAAAGCCTCTTCCCCTGTCTCTTCTTTCCCATCCTACGACAGGCTCAGAGGACAGGCCCTAACAGCCCGAGTTCCAGCCCAAGTCCAACATCTGGTGCAGAGCAGAAGCAGGGTGATAACGACGTCACCTAGTCTCTGGGCTCTTGACCTCAGTCTCTACAGGCTCTGAAGCATCTACCCATCCTCGATGCTGGAATCGTCTACACTTCCTGACAGTGAAATACAAGACGGGAGAAGAGTGAGGAGCTGAGGGTCACTCACGGGTCACAGCCAGCCTGAGGATGTCACTCTTGCTAGAATTGACGGGGTTGGAGACCTCACACTGATACTCCCCAGCATCGTCCCTGCTGACGGGGTCTATGCTGAGGGTGCTGTTGTCCTGGGACAGCTTCATCCTGTCTGTGAGCTGCAGACTCTGGTCCCTGAAGATCCACCCAATGGAGATTCCAGTGTCATTTGAAAGGCAGGTCAGGACCACAGAATCATGTTCAGCGACTGTGGTGTTGCTGGTGTGAATGGAGGGCTGTGTCACCAGCTCTGTGGACAGAGAGAGGAGAGGACTGAAGTGGACCTGGGCCCTGGGCCATGACCCTTGCTGAGACATCTCAGCAGCTCTCAGGGCCCATGATGAGCTGTGTCACGTGACCCAGAGGACCCTCTGAGGAGGTCGGGTGGCCTTGTCCAGGAGGTGAGGTGAAAGGAGAGGTGTGTAGCAACTCTCTCTGACAAGGTGACCCCCAACTGGTCCCCAGAACATCTCAGTAGGATCCGCATCAGGAAACTCTTCTCAGCTTGTGTGGACATCATCATTCCATTTCAGTTGGAATTTTTCCCAAGGACTCTCATATTGTTTTTCTAGAACTTGTGTGATCTTAGACCATCTTGTGCAGAACACCTAGGACTGGATAATTTATGAAGAACAGAGTTTTATTGCTCATAGTTCTGGAAGCTGGAAAGTCCATGATCCAGGCCGCCTCTGCGGAGGGCCTTCTTGCTGCCCCGTGGCATGGCGGAAGCATCCCATGGTGAGAGCGTGGGGGAGACAGAGGAAGGAAGGGGCTGAACTCAGTCTCACCAGGAGTCCACGGCTGCGCTGATGGCCACGCCTGAGACAGCAGCGCTGCTCCATTCAGGAGGCAAAGCCCTCGGGACCTGCTCACCTTCCACTGGGTCCACCTGAGACCGCTGCTGCGTTGGGGCTTCACCTTCCAACACATGCTTTCTGGGGGCACATTCACACCACGGCAGTGACTTAGAAAGATTAGGCCCCCTTTCCTGGGATATGATTCCATGCATGTTGGGGAAGGAGGAGTGTCAGTCCTATCCATCCCTGGAGCCAGGGCATATTTACAGAAAGTAGTGAAAGTGTGTATTTCTTCTTCAATAATGATTAGAGGATGAGGACGGCCCAGCCCAGCCATCATGACATTAGACCTGGTGAGGTCGTAATCTATAGAATGTGTCAACAGAAGACGACCTGGACCTCCTGAGGTGTGGAGAGACTGTCATGGTGAATGACACCTCCAGGGAGAGGGGCTTTTCCAACTAGAACTGAAACAGCTCAGATTACGGCTAAAAACTGGTTACAGGAAATCATTCCCTGATTTGGTATCCCAAAAAGTAGTGAGGTTAGACAATGGTCCAGCCTTTAGGGCTAAAGTAACTAAAATTGTATCAAGATGCTTAAAATAGATTGGAAATTACATTGTATTAATAGGCCTCAAAGTTCAGGGTGGTAGAAAGGGTTAACAGGACACTCAAAGAAAGTCTAACCAAACTCCTGACAGACTGAGTGACCCTCCTACCTTCTGCCCTGTTAAAAATTAGATATACTCCCAATTTTTGTGAATTCTCTTTGGAATATCAAATAGTCTTTGGAAGGCCTCCTCCCTTGCTACCATGGCTTGTCAAGGCTAAATTAATTAAAATTTCCTACCATAACCTTCAGATATTGAGTTCAACACATCACTTGGTTGCTGAAGCCCTGCGGGTCCCGGAGACTGAGTTGTCACCTGTTGAAGCCAGACAACTGGTGTGGGTGAAGGATCAATTGGAGGTGGGGGGGGGGTACTTGATCCGAGGTGAATTGGACCTTTTATCGTCATTTTCAGCACCCACAGCACAGTGAAGGTGGTTAAAAAAAAAAGAAGTTCTGGATCTACCACTCCCAGAACAAGCCCTATCCGGACGATCATCAACAGGTGGGTGAGTCATAAGACTCCTCATGGAGAGTCATAAGAAACCCCCAAAACCTCTGAGACTCAAATTCTCAAAATCCTGGGACTAAAGATCTTGTTACTATCTTTTGTCCCAGTGGGAAAATCTTGGAACCTATGTTCAAATTGTGTAAGAGGAGGGAAAATTTCTCATTTTTCATTTATTCCTCAAACCTGTTATTACACAAAAAGGACTCCTTTACTTACTGGGAAGCTGTCAGGATAAAAGGATATATGGACGGCTGCCCCGGGGGAATTAGTCAAGAACTTTGCCACCCCAGAACAAAAGGGGCCTCCATCATGTCCTGTCTAAAACCAGATTCCAACAGGGGTACTGAGTTTATTGTTTATTCATTTGTACAAAATGGATGTTATGAGAGCCCAAAAGAGTGTGTACTTAAAGACCAGAAATTTTGGACTGAAATTTCAGTGGGTGATAATGGGGAAAGAAAATGCCCTGGAATACAAGGGGATACAATTTGCTGGTACTTACGCTCCCCCGACCACCAGGGCAATCTAACAGGGGAGGAGTTCAAGATATGGCCCAAGAGGCACACATCAACAAGGTAATAGAAAAACTGAAGACAAAGTTAACAACCCCTGGTTATCATACTATAGAGCTACCTAATGCAAAAGGCCCCTTTCCCTAGAGCCAGACACTCAACTCCTCTTAAAATCTTCTCATAACCTGTTCAACTTAGCTAACCCTTCCTTGGCCCAAGATCTCTAGCTCTGTCTAAACCCTGGGCCCCTCCCTACTGCTTTACTCTGGGTTAATTTTAGTTTTTCCCCATTCTGATATAATAAAACCACCTGCCTTATGTTACCCTCTCAGAATAATGTTAATGTACCACTCCGTCAAACTCCTGTTTCCTGTTTAAAGAGTTATAATGGAGCTGAGGGCATAGGGAAAATTAATTCCAATCTTTGTGTTTCTACTGTCCCAATAAACTCCACAGACAGACTTCTATGTCCTCCAATTAATGGAACTGTATTGCTCTGTGAAACATAGTCTTATAGCATCCTGCCACCCGATAGGTTCAGAAAGTGTGCCCTCATCCTATTACTCCCAGACCTTAAAGTTGTGCCACATAATCAGAGTATTCCTATTCCGATGTTCAAACACATTAACCTTAGAACAGATGGTTCCCCCTTAATGGCATTGGTGGTCGCTTCAGGAGTAAAAACTGGAGCGGCTGGCCTGGGGACTTCAGTATATCAGTACAAAAGACTGTCAATCCAGATGATAGATGATCTCAAACACATACCTGGAGCCATAATAGATCTACAAGCCCAATTAGATTCCCTTGCAAAGGTTGTATTACAAAATAGGAGAGGTCTTGATTCACTCACAGCTGAGAAAGGAGGGCTCTGGTTATTTTTAAATAAAGAATGCTCTTTTTATGCTAATCAGTCAGGTATAGTTCATGATAAAGTAAAGCAACTTCAAGAGAGCTTTAAAAAAGACAAAAAGAACTCTTACAGTCAAATTACTTATGGAAGCCGGGCGTGGTGGTGCACGCTTGTAATCCCAGCATTCGGTAGGCTGAGACCGGAGGATCCGGGTTTAAGGCCAGCCTCAGCTACCTAGTGAGGCACTCCACAACATAGTGAGACTCGGTTTCAAAAATAAAGAATACAAATAGGGCTGGGGGTATAGCTCGGAGGTAGAATGCCCCTGAGTTCAATCCCCAGTACCACAAAAAAAAAAAAAAATTACTTATGGACTGGTCTAAAGGGTGAGGGTGACTACCCTACCTCTTGCCCAGATTAAGATCCCAATTCATAGTTTGTTTAACCCTTCGGATTGGAACCTGCCTCATAAATTGTCTCACCAAATATATTCAAAACCATATTCAGGCCATTAAGCTCCTAGTTCTTTAAAAACAAGTATACCACCAACCTTTAAGGCAAATGCCTGAAGGTGAATATGTAGGTAGTACCTGAAACCAAGTGCTCATCAACACTTTGACGAGTTAAAAAAAGGTAGTGAGGAATGTGAAGAACAAGACTCAAGATTTTCAAGCAACGGGTTAAAAAGTTACTAAGAGCTAATTACTAAAAAAAGGAGTTACTTAGTTGGTTCCTAAAGGGTTTACATAACTACAATATTTCAAAATTACATATATACATATATAATATATAACATATATATATATATATATATATATAATATTTCTACATGTCAGCTAACCACAAAATTCCCCTTCTGTGATTCGCACTTGTTTGCAAAATTACTCCCCTAAACTGCCTGCAAGTAGTGTTAACCTACAAAACACATGATTTCCAAAATCAAGGCACTGTTCTCTACTCAGTGTGCTAGTGGAGTTGCAGTCTCTGCAGCTAATTAATCCTTTACCTCTTAACCACCCATTTTGAGTCCCTGTCTCGCGGTGGGATGTAATATTAACATCGTTCAGAGATCATCCGACCAAAATCGTGAGGGTTTATTTCTGCACTTTCAGGTCCATTCCTTTGGTCTACATGTGACTCTTCATGCAAGTCACACACCATGTTGATTACTATAGTATTGTGGTGAGTCTTCAAGTAAGTAAGTATGAATCTGAGATAACACACCTAACCCACAGCACGCAGCCCACACGGACACCTTGGTTGGTGTTGCTTGATGCCACTCTGATTGTGGCAATCTGTCACCACATCAATAGGAACCTAAAGCAAGAGGAGTCACCTCGTCTCTTGTGATGATGTGTTTGTGCAGGACAAGGACTCGCTAGGGCTCGATCATGATGGGAAACTCTGTGGTTTGTTTTCCCACTTCTTCTCTCAGGACGCTCAACACTTGGGCAATGGCAGAACATCCTCTGAGCCTCAGCACACAGGGCAGCTTGTGTGTGGGGACGTGGTGCTGATCCCAGTGAGCCTACATGAGGCTGTCACCTGCTCTGGGGCCTCAGGACAGAGAGCAGCCGCCCAGGTGTGTGGATGAGGCTGCAGGTGGGTGTCATGGAGGGTCATGCAGGGTGGGTCATGGAGGAGACACTTTGAGGAGTCTGGGGAGTTTCTCATGGGGTGCCCTGCACCTCTGCCCTGGATGTCAGAGGGTGGAGAGGAGACTTGTTCCAGGCCAAGTGGAAAGTGAGGGGTGTGCGAGGGTAGAGGTCACAGGCAGTGCCTGGGAGGACCTTGCTTGGGACCTGAGTCTGGGTGTGTCTCCCCTGGTAGTCTGGCAGCCCCTCTCTGTGTCCCCACAGGGGTGAAGATATCTTGGGAACTTCCCTGGGCAGAAGCTCAGTGGCCAGGGACAGCCACCATGTCCTGGAATGAGGACAGCTGGCTGCAGGGCTCTTCAGAACCTCCCCCTCCCCTGTATATGGACCACAATTCAACCCTAATTCCCAAGTCCCAGCTGCTGCCACCCAGGGAAGAGAGAACAACAAAGAAATCATATTTCCTCTGTTGACACAGGAGAGAACTGACTTGGAATTGCAGGTGAAAGTGTGCTAAGAGAATTTCCCAGAAGAATAAAAAGAGCTGACTAGGGGCAGGGTCGTCTTTATTCAGCTCCAGACCAGGGGACCATAGTGAGCCCTTTACTCTCCCTGGAAGGCCCTCCTCTTGGGATAGGCATCCTCCTGGCCCATCAGAGCTCAGGGAAGCCCGTTTGTGTCTCCAGAAACCAGGAGGGACCCTCCCCCTCAGAAGTGCCAAGGTCACCTCAGGGCTCAGGCTTTTCTCTAGCCCATCACTCAGGGTCTGAGGTCCTTGGGGGACCCTTCCTCAGACCAGAAGGAGCGAGTGTGGAGGAAACTAAGAAGCCACTTCTGCTTTGGGGTTGATCCGGCAGTAAACGTTCAGGTCAGGGTTTACCAATTGCTGTGAAGACAACAAAGAGGCCTCTGACCCCGTGTCCTTCTCAGAACAGGTCAGCGTCTCCCAGGCCCTGGCCCACCCAAGGCTGCTGTGTGCCGGCCTGGCTGTGCTCAGGAGGCTCCTGGTCCCAGGCCCCTCCCTCCTCTGCTCACCACCCTGATCCACTAGGGCTGCGGCTTGCTGGACCTCAAAGCTCAGCCAGGACTGGGGTGGGGCAGAACCTGGGTCCCCGTGGGCCTGTGGGACCAGAACATTCACACCCACACTCACCTCGTAGATGGGAACGGCTGTCTTTGGGTCAGGGAGGGGAGCCTGGGTGTGAAGAGAGGGCACATGTCAGGGACAGGGAGGGAGGGTCATCGAGCTGCAGCCCCAGTAGGCAGGCGCTGGGCTGGGCCTGGAAGGTTCTGGGCCCTCACAGGCCGCAGCTTACTTCCCTGTGTCCTCTCTCCCCATTTCCCCTCAGGAGTGACCAGCTCGGCCTCCTGAGCACCAGTCTGCATGTTGAACAGTCACCCCAGGCTCTGTCCTTGCTGTGCCCGCCCTCAACCTCCTTAACCCTGGAGCCCAACTGATGCTCCAAGCTCCCACTTGTACCTGCTGGACTCCAGGGTCCCCTGAGATGGACAGGGGGACTCAGAGTGGGCTCAGGACAGGCGAGGGTGGTCCTGTCCTTGAAGAGACGCCAGCTCCTGGACAGCACCAGGTTAACTTTGTCCTGGCTGAGCAGGGCAGGGAGGTGTGCATGTGTTTGGGGTTGACAGTGTCCCTGCCCTGAGCCTACAGCTCGGTCCCTGTGTGAAGGGGGAGTACATGGGGTGCTTACCAGGGCAGTGGAGCCTCCAGAGGGACCACGACCTGGGGACAGAGACAGGAGTTAGCAGGGGGCTGGAGGAGGGACCGGCACCTCCTGCAGAAGAGCCTGGGGGTCCTCAGCTCTCAGAGCATCAGGGAAGAGTGAGCATCTCCTGGGACAGACCCTCCAGCCATTGTAGGGCCAAGGAGGTGACCATGCCCAGATCCCACAGGGCCTGACTGACCTGGCCCACGAGGTCCCCTGTGCTGAGTGTCTCCTGAGAGGCTTCCTTGAGGCCCCAGGGAAGGCGTCCCACCCTAGGCTGGTGAGTGTGGGAGTGGACACTGCGGGCCAGGTCTAGGGGCCCCAGCCTTCCCTGAGCTGAAGGGACACTCACCAGGTGTCGATGCCGAGGACTGGGGCTCTCTGCGGCCATGCTGAACGCCAGCCCTAGGAAAAGTCAGGCTTATTCATGAGGGTCCAGGGAGAGGTCATGGTTTAGGAGTTGGATACAGGTTAAGGAGATAACCCCGATTCCAACGTGAGGAGTAAAGATCTCCTTCCTCCATTGTTTCTGTGGTGGCGGGAGGGGAGGTCCAGGAGAGGGAAACTGAGGAAAGGCCATAGGGGCCACTTGTGTCCTGGGTCAGGGGGGAAGGTCCTGCAGACAGAGGCAGGCCCAGGGTAAAACTGACCCGGGGATCCAGGAAAGGGATGGAGGCCCAGGACAGGGACTGAAGCCCAGGGTTTGGCTGAGTGGAAGGGTCAGGGCCCTGGGAGGGTCAGCAGGAGCAGCCACATGGGCAGGACACCAGGGGAGGTGCTGCATCTTGACTCCCCCTGAACTCAGTGTCCCTGCTGGGGACAGACTCTCACTCAGGCCAGTGGCTGGGGCCCTGTCCTCTCTGTCCACCCTCCTGGGTCAGAGGCATTAAGGACACTCCAGGACTCACCGTCCTGGCCAGGCCTGGCTCTCTCATCTCACCCATCGGGGACCTGGGTGACACAGTAGCTGTGGGGGCCCTTAGCCCTGCCCAGGCTCCTTGGCTCCCCCTGTGTGACCTGGGACAGGGCGATCCTCAGGTCCTGCGCTGTGAGCCCTCACTAGGTAGCGATGGAACTAAGCAGTAGCAGGTGCTGTCTGCTGAGTGCTGACTACCTCCCAGGAGCGCTGCAGGTCAGCTGAGGGAGGGACCTAGGACAGTGCTGCGGGGCGTCCTGCTGTGCCCCATGTATAGAGGAGGAAGCTGGTGAGGAAGCCGCCCCAGGTCAGCAGCTGGTGAGGGAGGAGCCAGTGGAATGGAGGGAAGCATCTATGGAAGGTAGGGGGACCTGAGGGCCAGGCCCCGAATCCAAGGGCAGGGTCTCCTTCTTCCTCAAAAGGGGTCAGCCTGGGGTGATATCTGGAGGAGGAGTAGCCTTTGTACCTTCCAGTCCTTGTGTGGAGCAGGAAATAACCCAGGGCGGCCACCAGAGCCACCCCAACCAGGACGCCAGTCACGATGCCAGCGATGGTCCCCACAGGGAGGCCAGGAGCATTTTCAACTTTAAAAAAAAAAAAGAAGAGAAAGGGGATGAGGGCCCAAGTCTGTTCCAGGGGAACCATGAGGGGGCTTGCAGGGTGGAGGGGCGCAGTCAGTGTGGAGGACGTGGCACCGAGGTCCTGCTGCAGGTCCCGGTGTTGTCAACACCACGTCCTCCTGACTCTGTCGCTGCTAGCAGTGGCTTCAAGTTCCATGTGAAACCCTGGACTTGCTCTCCCTCTTACATTCTGTCACACAAAGCCTGTGTCTGCTCCTGCTCATATTCCTTTAAAGCCTCTTCCCCTGTCTCTTCTTTCCCATCCTACGATAAGCTCAGAGGACAGGCCCTAACAGCCCGAGTTCCAGCCCAAGTCCATCATCTGGTGCAGATCAGAAGCAGGGTGATAACGACGTCACCTAATCTCTGGGCTCTTGACCTCAGTCTCTACAGGCTCTGAAGCATCTACCCATCCTCAATGCTGGGATCCTCTACACCTCCTGACAGTGAAATACAAGACGGGAGAAGAGGAAGGGGCTGAGGGTCACTCACGGTTCACAGCCAGCCTGAGGACGTCACTCTTGCTAGAACTGACAGGGTTGGAGACCTCACACTGATACTCCCCGGCATCGTCCCTGCTGACGGGGTCTATGCTGAGGGTGCTGTGGTCCTGGGACAGCTTCATCCTGTCTGTGAGCTGCAGACTCTGGTTCCTGAAGATCCACCCAATGGAGACTCCAGTGTCATTTGAGAGGCAGGTCAGGACCACAGAATCGTGTTCAGTGACCGTGGTGCTGCTGGCTCGGATGGAGGGACGTGTCACCAGCTCTGAGGACAGAGAGAGGAGAGGACTGAAGTGGACTTGGGTGCTGGGCCATGACCCTTGCTGAGACATCTCAGCAGCTCTCAGGGCCCATGGTGAGCTGTGTTATGTGACCTAGAGGACCCTCTGAGGAGGTTGGGTGGTCTTGTCCAGGAGGTGAGGTGAAAGGAGAGGTGTGTAGCAATTCTCTCTGACTCAGATCATGCATGGTGACCCCCGACTGGTCCCCTGGATCTGTGGGATCCACACCAGGAACCTCTACTCAGCTTATGTGGACATCACCCTCATCCTCAGGTGGAATTTTTCCCAATGACTCCCATCTTCTTCTAGAACTTGTGTGATCTTCGCCATCTTGCGCAGAAATCCTAGACTGGATAATTTATGAAGAACAGAGTTTTATTGCTCATAGTTCTGGAAGCTGGAAAGTCCAAGATCCAGGCCGCCTCTGGGGAGGGCCTTCTTGCTGCCCCGTGGCATGGCGGAAGCATCGCATGGTGAGAGCGTGGGGGAGACAGAGGAGGGAAGGGGCTGAACTCAGTCTCACCAGGAGCCCACGGCTGCGCTGAAGGCCACGCCTGAGACAGCAGCGCTGCTCCATTCAGGAGGCAAAGCCCTCGGGACCTGCTCACCTTCCACTGGGTCCACCTGAGACCGCTGCTGCGTTGGGGCTTCACCTTCCAACACATGCTTTCTGGGGGCGCATTCACACCACAGCAGTGACTTAGAAAGATTGGGCCCCCTTTCCTGGGATAAGATTCTGTGTATGTTGGGGAAGGAGGAGTGTCAGTCCTGTCCATCCCTGGAGCCAGGGCATATGTACAGGAAGTAGTGAAAGTGTGTATTTCTTCTTCCATAATGATTAGAGGATGAGGACAGTCCAGCCCAGCCATCACGACCTTAAACCTGGTAAGGTCGTAATCTATAGAATGTGTCAACAGAAGAGGACCTGGACCTCCTGATGTGTGGAGAGACTGTCATGGTGAATGGCACCTCCAGGGAGAGGGGCCACAGCGTTGACAAGAGGCAGGTCCTCCTACCTTCTCTCCAGTATTCCCTTTGGCACCGCCCTCCCCTCCCCCACACAGACTCCCCAGGTGAAGCTCCCGTCTCTCAGGTGCGCCTCACTCCTGTTCTCCGTGAGCATCACACCTGCTCGTGTCCACGGCCCTTCACAGCTGGGGCCTTCAGAGCCAGGACGCAGCTCAGCCTCTGCCCCGAGGCTCCCTTTTCCCATTTTCCTGCACCTGACCTGGAGAGGCTGTGACGTCCACTAGTGACATGATTGAGCCAGATTCAGGACAGGCCTCCAGACCCCTTCTC
>PVLC010029887.1:0-19885 GCA_004027655.1 Graphiurus murinus
TTTTTTTTTTTTTTTTTTTTTGTGGTACTGGGGATCGAACTCAGGGGCATTCTACCTTCGAGCTATACCCCCAGCCCTATTTTTAATTCTTTATTTTGAAACAGGGTCTCACTAAGTTGCTGAGGGCCTCACTAGGTAGCTGAGGCTGGCTGTGAACCCAGATCCTCCAGTCTCAGCCTCCCAAATGCTGGGATTACAAGCGTGCGCCACCACGCCCGGCTCCGGCTTTATTTATTTTGAAACAGAGTCTCACTAAGTTGCTGAGGGTCTAAGTAGCTGAGCCTGGCCATGAACCTGTGATCCCCTGCCTCAGCCTCCCAAGTACTAGGATTACAAGCACATACTACCACGCCTGGCCTCATTACAAGCACTTCTAAGACTTGGGAGCTGTGGGCAGAGGAATCTGCACCGGCCCTTCCAGCAGCCTCAGATATCCCATAGCAAAGGCAAAGGAGGTTCATTCATCTCATGTGGCCATCAGCCAGGTGGCAATGACGTCCCTGCCCCACAGCCCTTTGCAGCAGCCAGACCCTTCTGATCCCTGCAACTACAGCTGGCTTCAGGCATTGCAACCCCTCCTCCAATCAGCCAGAAGACATGGGCAAGGACGAGAGTTAAGACCCAGATGCACAGAGGGCCCCCAAGTGCCTGTGGATCTCTCAGGACCGCCTGTCTTCTTATTTATTTACTAATTTATTTATGGTACTGGGGATTGAATCTGGGGGCATTCTACCTCTGAGCTACATCCTCCGGCCCTTTTTATCTTTTTGTTTTGAAACAGAGTCTTGCTATATTGCTAAGGCTGATCTCGAACTTGTGATTCTCCTGTCTCAGCCTCTCAAGTATTGGGATTATAGGCCGGTGACACCACACCTGGCTAGGGACCTCTCATCTTCTGGGAGGTGCTGCCCAAAGTATCTGCCCTAATAGAGTCAACAGCCTTTCCTGTCACAGTCAGATGCAGGTGGCATTGACAAGGGCCCTGTGCATGGTGGTACTTAGCTCTGTGCACATTATCACAACTCTCAGGGCCCCAAGGAGGAGGAAGTGGACAGGGGAGCACAGCTGAAGTACAGATCCAAAGTTGTGGGCCACAAGTGAAGAGGTCTTCCCTGCCTCCAGGATCTCTCCTGTCTCTCCACACCACCCACAAAACATGCAGCATGGTTGTGGTGCCTATGTGTGCATGTGTATGTGTGTGTGGGGGGGCTACTGGGGATTGAACCCATGAGTATTATGCTACCTTCCCAGCCCTTTTTATTTCTTATCTTGAATCAGGGTCTTTCTAGGTTGCTGAGGGTCTTGCTAAATTGCTGAGGCTGGCCTCAAACCTGTAATCCTCCTGTCTCAGCTTCCCAAGTACTGGGATTACAGGTGTATGCCACCATGCTGGCTTGCAGTGTGATTCTGTGGCCCTGGACTCTGAAAGCAGTTTCAGCCGATGGCTTGCGTCTCTTCTAACAAGGGCTCTTAGCAGGTTGAAGGTGGCTTCATTACATGAGAAAATAAGGGGCGGCAGCAAGAGTCCCTTCCACAGCAGGGAGGGGTCCCAGAGCCACGAGGTAGCCTAGAGTCATCCTGTTCATGCCCTCCTTGCTGGGTCAGCAGACCCTACAAGAGGCGGGAGAGAAAGTCATGGAGACGGATCTATTGCAGAAGGGAAAAGGCTGTGGGGTGGGGAGGGGGGCTGAGAAAAGGCACATGACACTAATGCCTGTCCCCAGAGAGCTATGACAAAAATGCAAGCGGCAGTGAAGTGGGGAAGGAATGGCTCTCGGGTCCCGGGGGCACACCAGGGGTTTTTCCACAGGGTTGCTGTGAGGCGACTCTGCCCACCCATCCCGAGCTGCCCGGGCACTCCCTGCTCGCCCACCTCCCGAGTGCCCCTCAGCCTCCAGCAACTCAGACTCCCGGAGCTGAGCCAAGCCACCCACTCACAGATGGACGACAGAGCCCAGGGAAGGTGCCACTTAGCCCCACTATGACGGGGACACAGGCCTAGGACGCCCTGCCCTCCCTACCTCCCAGGCTGCGTGCCCAAGAGAAGTGAAGAGCACTACACTCAAGTGGGTCAAGGATAGATTGAGATGGAGCGCCCTGGTCGCTGAGCCTCAGTGGAATGAGAGAACAAGACTCCCGCCTCGCTGGGTTGTGGTGAGGACCGAGTCGTAAATGTTCCTTCAGCTGCTGCTGATGGTGGTGGTCGTGGTGGTGGTGATGGTCGTGGTGATAGTGATGGTGGTGACGATGGGGATAGTGATATCATCGTGGTGGTGATGATAATGATAGTGGTGATTATGATGATGGTTGTGGGGGTGACGATGATAATCATGGAGATGATGATGTGATAATAGTGATGGTGATGATGGTGATGGCGAAGGTGGTGATGGTGACAATGATGGTGATGATGGTGTTGGTAATGATGACGTGGAGGTGATGATGATGATGATGGAGATGGTGACAGTGATGATGGTGATGGTAATGATGCCCATCATGGAGACGATGGAGGCGGCAGTGGTGATAATGGTGGTGATGATAATCATGGAGATAGTGATGGCGATGGCGACGATGAGAACCATGGAGATGCTGGTGATGATGGTGACAATTACAGTGAAAGTGGTGGTGATAGTGATGGCGCTGGTGATGACGGTGGTGGTGAGGTTGGTGGTGGGGTGCTTACTGAGTACAGCAATCGGAGGGTCAGCACATTCTATTTCCAACACAGACCTTAACTCCCATGCTCTTAAACCAGTCTTGTCCCTTCCTGGCCTCAGTTTCCCCATCAGAATAGTGATTGAGCTGGCTCTAATCTCTAGGTCTCTGACCTGGGCTCTTCCTCCTCCGTGATGTTTTATCGCTGCTTTGTTGGTACCATCTCCACCTCGGTCCAGAAGGTTCCTTGTCTGCTTCCCATTGAGATGCACTGGGACTTCAGCCTCAGCTGAGTTTCCCGTCATCAGAAATGGGGTCAGGGACCTGTGTAGACAGGCACTGACCATGCACGAAGCCTCAGCATCCCCCACGACTCCCAGGAGGAGACCAGAAGAAGCATAAGCTAAGCCCTCGCCTCCTGTGGTCATCGTCTTCAATCTGCCCACAGCCCTGCCGGGTGGCACACAAAACAGATATGGTTTTTGCTTGCCTGCAGGGCCACCAAGGTGCAGGCCCAGGTCTTAAATGGGACAGACTTGTTCTGGCATTGATGTGCACAGGCAGAGCCCATGCTGTCCTACACACAGGGAGGTCACACTGCACCACACTCCCGCACCCAGTGTCCCTACCCCTCTGGAGGGCAGACTCGAGGCCCTACTGTGTGCTTGGCACCGAGCCATGCATCATCGTCCTCCACCCTCACATCTGGAGTGCTCCCAAGGCGATGGTGGAGGTGGTGATGGTGGTGATCCTGGCACAGAGCAGAGTTGTGTGGTCCAACTGCTGAATGTCATATTCCTGCTGTCAGCACCCACCCACAGCCTCATGAGGACCGGGCAGCCAGCGGCAGTTCTGAGTGTCCAGTGGCATGGGGTCACTTTCAGGAGGGCTTTCTTGCAGGCTCAGGGGGCTGATGGCACTGGGAACTGGGGTCATGGGGGACTGATCATCCAGAACTCTTCCTCCTCCAGGTGCCCGGCAGCCAAAGAGAGATGTCTTGTCGCTCTGCCGTGCATTCCAGTGCCCTTTGGGACACTGAGTGATGTAGCCCATACCCCTGGGCACTTTGGGAGCACAACCAAGTACTCACAGCCCAGTTAAAGTACAGGGACCCCGGAGGGGAAGCTGTCCCAAAACATACACACATAAAACATGGCAGAATGACACTTCTCTCCCAAAGCCCACGGGGGAGTTGAGGTTGGAAGGAAAGCCACAGGTGGACATGGGGGCTCTGCCTGGTCAGGCTGGAGGGTGACTTCAAGCATAAGCCAGCCATCAAACAACACCCGTATGAATTCAAACCAACACCCGTAACTTGCTATCTACCTGCTCTCTGGAATTTTTCAGAGGGTGCATATATGTGTGGTAATGGGAATTGAACCCAGGGGTGTTCTACCTCTGAGCTACATCCCCAACTCTAACTTTATTTTTCATTTTGAAACAAGGTCTCAGCCAGCTGTGGTGGTACACACTTGTAATCCCAGTACTTGGGAATCTGAGACAGGAGGATCTCAGGTTCAAGGCCAGCCTTAGCAATTTAATGAGACCCTCAGCAATTTAGTGAGACCCTGTTTCAGAATAATAAATGAAACAGGGCTGGCTGGGGGTGTAGCTCTTAGGTAGAATGCCCCTGGGTTCAGCCTCGATACCTAAAAAAGAAAGTAAGTTTGGGAAGGAGTCAGGGTCTCGCTTCTCACTAAGTTTCCACATACTAGCTTAGAACCTGCAATCCTCCCGTCTCAGCCTCCCAAGTACTAGGATTATTGGCATGGGCTATGGCATCTGGGACCCCAATCCTCTCCCGCCCTAGACCTTAGCTTCTCTATTAGCTCTGGTCCAGAACAGTGCTAAAAGAGTGACAAGTCCCAATTTTGGAAGCCCAGAGATAATCCCCCTCCCCCATCCCACCAAACTCCCCTCTTTCCAGCAAGAGCCTCACAGGGTCCAGGGCTCACAGCACAGAGGGTCCGAGGAAACCTCATTAAGTAGGCTCCAGACCATCTGGACCAGGACCGTTCTGCACCACCGCAGGTGACCTAAACACACCGTGTTTCCACAGCGCCAAGCAGGGTGCTACTGGAAGTGCAGCATCCAGGCGCTCCGGCAGCCGAATGTGGCGTGTCTACCTGTTGGAGCAAGTCTGGATGCCTTCGGGGATGGCGGCCTGCTCAGTGACCCGACCCAAGCCATTTTAGATCCCTGCCGGCCCTAAAAAAAGGTATTTCTTTTAAGGAATAATTTATAACCCTCACTGACCGCTTAGCAATTACACCCAGCCAGTGGAATGCAAGCACATTTTTGCCCCAGGAACCTCAGACTTTAAAGTTAGTGCAAGTCGGGTGTTGTGGACATGCCTATAATCCCAGTAGTTAGGAAGCTGAGACAGGAGGATCATAGGCTCAAAGCCAGCCTCAGCAACTTAGCAAGACCCTATTACAAAATAAAAAGATCCGAGGTTGTAGCTCAAAGGTAGAATGCCCCTGGGTTCAATCCCAGGTACCAAAGTAAAAATAAGAAAAATAAAGTCAGTGCAACTGGACGGTCAATCTCTCCCTGCAGAACAATTGAAAGCAGAGGCCAAGTTCTGGGGACCAGCTTCTATCATTGTTTCCTTCCAGAGCTGACAGTAGGTGAGGCCGGGCTGGGGGCCTGAGCTGTTCGTTCTCATGCTAACCATGCATCTGGGAGCTGCACCCAATGATCTGGAGGCGGGAGGCACTGGGAATCCCACTTAGAAGGGCTTACAGCATGCTTACCAACATCCTGAGAAGGTGTGTGTGTGTGTGTGTGTGTGTGTGTGTGTGTGTGTGTGTGTATGTGTGTTACTAGAGATTGAAACCAGGGGCTTTTTACCTCTGAGCTACACCCAGCCCTATTTTATTCTATTTTTTTCAGAGATGTAGAGGTATATTTAGGAAAGTAAGAAATACACATCCGAGGGCAAATGAAGA
Source organism: Graphiurus murinus (assembly GCA_004027655.1). NCBI lineage: Eukaryota > Metazoa > Chordata > Mammalia > Rodentia > Gliridae > Graphiurus > Graphiurus murinus. The sequence continues at coordinate 5,604 of PVLC010029887.1, forward strand.
TCACCTCTAAAATGAGAATAGTCTTTTCTTTTTTTCTTCAGTACTGGACATTGAATCCAGGGGCATTCTACGTCTGAGCTACATCCCTAGCCTTATTTTTATTCTTTATTTTGAAACAGAGTCTGACTAAGTTGCAGAGGTTCTAAGTAGCTGAGGCTGACTATAAACCTGCGATCTTCCTGTCTCAGTCTCCCAAGTACTGGGATCACAAGTGTGCACCACCACACCCATCTTATATTTTGAAACAGGGTCTCACTAAGTTGCTGAGGCTAGCCTCAAACCTGCGATCTTCCTGCCTCAGCCTTCCAAGTACTGGGATTATAAGCATGCACCAATGTACCTAGATTTATTTATTTATTTGTTTGCGGTACTGAGGATAGAACTCAGGGGCGTTCTACCTCTGAGCTATACCTCCACCCCTATTTTTTATTCTTTATTTTGAAATAGAGTCTCACTAAGTTGCAGAGGGTCTCACTAAGTAGCTGAGGCTGGCTGCGAACCTTCAATCCTCTCGTCTCAGCTTCCTAAGTACTGGAATTATAAGCATTCACCACCATGCCCGGTTCCAGATTTATTTTTTATTTTAGTGTCTTGCTAAATTGCTGAAGCTGACCTGTCAAACCTACTATCTTCCTGCCTCAGCCTCTCACTTACTGAGAGTATTAGTGCAACAAGCTTCATTTTTTATTTTAAAAACAGGGCCTCGCTAAGTTGCTGAGAGTTCTCACTAAATTCTGAGGCTGACCTCCAATCTGCGATTCTCCTGTCTCAGCCTCCCAAGTATTGGGATTATACGGGTGTGCACCACCAAGCCTGGCACCCCTGGTCCATTTATTTACATTCATTCATTTATTCATTTATTTTATATTGGAACAGGGACTTACTAAGCTGCTGAGGCCAGCCTCTAATCTATGATCCTCCTGCCTCAGCCTCCCAAGTACGGGGGTTACAGGATATACACCACACCTGGCTCTGAGAAGGTCTTGGTGGGTGTGCCCAGGCCTCAGTGGGAGGGGAGTGGCCTCCCACTGGCCCAGCCTACCCCTACCCCCAGGAGTCCCCAAGAACACAAGACCCGGGCCCCAGCCTGGGCTCTACCCTGTCTCACTGATACATGTTGCCAGCTCCGGTGTCTAGACCTCGGGCAGCAGAGACTAGAGGGAAAGGTCCCGCATCACCTTCCTCGCCCCTTACCCTAGGAGCTGAAGTTGCCTGACCCACAGCCAGGGTGGCAGCAGGGTGGACAGCGCCCTCCAGGGGTCTCACAGCAGGGACTCTCTAGAGTGAGGCTGAGGCAGAGGGGTGGGAAGGAAACCAGCTAACAGACCTTTGGCTGCTCATGCAAAGCAGCCATTGTATTTCATAGACCCCAAGGCCCAGCCCTCCCCAACCAGCGAAAGACCTGTGGAGCCAGGACCCGAGCTCCAGTCCTGGGGCCTTTCCACTCTGCTCCTCCAGCTCAGGAGGACGTTTGTGCTGAAACTAGAGCCCAAGATGTCTGAGGTCCAGCACCTCGCAAAGCCTGTCCCTGCCTGCCCCCAGACGACTGCAGACGGCTCTGTCCAAGGCACACGATTCCCATTGCCTGAGGCCCACAAGCGACAGTTTCCACGGGAACCTCTCTGCTACTTAGATGCAAGGGGGCCTGCCCCATGGTCCAGGATCCTCTCTAGTCCCCATACCAGGCCACACGACTTCTCAGGAGACACTGGAGACACTAAGCTTAACACAGCCCAGAGACTGCCCACCCCCCCACACACACACACACTTGACCCTGCTTGGTGGTGTTGAGGTTGCAAACGTCAGACTGTGCTAAGGAGCAGTGAACCCCTCCTGCCCAGTGACTGCCTGTCACCCAGCACATGGGCCCGCTGAGGCTCCCCAGGTCAGTGGGCGCTGGGGACAGGGAGGGTCCCTCTTCTGCTCAGGACTCAGGTCTCCAGAGTCTCAGGCCACTTCAGAGGTCTTAGGGACTCTACCACATTCACTGGCTCCAAACACCAGGCCCCAGGTACCGTGTGGGTGAACAGAGAGCCCGAAGTTTGAAAGAAAGAGAAAGAAACCCAGTACTTGGGAGGCTAAGATGGAGAATCACTGGTTCGAGGCCAGCATACAGTAACTTAGCAAGACCCAGTTAAAAAAAAAAAAGCCTGGCATGGTGGTGCCTGCTTGTAATTTCAGTACTTGAGACAAGAGGATCACAGGTTTGAGACCAGCCTTGGCAACCTAATTAAAACCCCATTTCAACATAAAAAAATAAAATTAGGCTGGAAGTGTCATTCAGAGGTAAAATTATGCTGGTTCAATACCCAGTACCAAAAAAAAAAAAAAAAAAAAAAAAAAAAAAAAAAAAAAAAAGGAAAAAAGAAAAAGATAGCTAGGGGAGCCCTGGCACCTGCTAATCTCTTGCCCAGGATCCTGGAGATGGAGTTGATCCCTGGTCCTGCCCAGTCCTGGGCTCCATTCTTCCCTCGATGTAACATGGAAGAGAAAACACAGAGTAGCTGGGCACAGTGGCACACACCTGTAATACCAGGACTTGAGAGGCTAAAACAAGAGGATTAAAGGTTTGAGGCCAGCATGCAGTAACTTAGTGAGACTCTGTTCTGAAATTAAAAATGAAAATAAAAAGGCCCCGGGGTGTATTCAGAGGTAGAATGCCCCTGTTTCAATGCCCAAAACCACCAAATATATATATATAATATATATAAGTATATATATATTATATATATAGAAATAAAATTAAGCCAGGTGTGATGGTAAACGCCTATAATCCCAGCACTTGGGAGGCTGGGACAGGAAGATCACAGGCTTGAGGCCAGCCTTGGCAATTTAGCAAGACTCTCAACAACTAGTGAGACCCTGTTTCGAAAATAAAAAGTAAAATACAGCTGGGGGTGTAGCTCGGAGGTAGAATGCCCTGGGGTTCAGTCCCTAGTACCAAAGCCAAAACAGAACAGAACCGTGGAGGAAAAAGACGCACTTTGGGGAACCCTCTGGATCAGACATTCCGAGATTCCAACAGCCTGAACGTGGAGCTGACAGGTGGCCTACTCCCCGGAGACACTGTTGCCCCCATTGCCCATGTCCCCCAGGACATGTCCCAGCTCGGTGCTAAGTGGATGCGGGGCAGGGACACTGGTTGCCTGTCCAGATCTGCTCAACGGAGGACGGATGCAAGGACTCCCGCCCAACCTGCCGCACTGTCATTTTCTTTCCCGACACACAAGCTCGGGACTTCCAAGCCCCACCGCGGCTATTCTTAGCACGCAGGGATCCAAAATTAAAACAGAGGAAGTGCCAGCACCCTTGGTGGTTTACGAAATTCCCCGAATTTAAGGTTCCAGCCACAAAAATCCCACAGTCAGGAATGACACAGCACAAAGGCGAAGAAACAGCAGCTTATGCAACACAGGGCCAGGTGTGCCGGGAAGGGACCAGATATGCTGTGTCCTCCCAGAAGGAGAAGGTCCCAGAGCACCCCTCCTACGCAGACAGACAGGCTCCCCACAGAGAGGAGCCAGCACACTTAAGACAAAGGAGGTCCAGGCATGGTGGTTCATGCCTGTAAGCCCAGTGACTTGGGAGGCTGAGGCAGGAGGGTCGCAGGTTCCAGGCCACCCTCAGCAATTTAGCAAGACCCCATTTCAAAAGTAAAAAAAATAAAATAAAATAAAATAGGGCTGGGATATAGCCTGAGGTAGAATGCCCTCAGGTTCAATCCCCAATACTCCAGACAAAAAAAAAAGACAAAAGCCGGGCGTGGTGGCGCACGCTTGTAATCCCAGCATTCGGGAGGCTGAGACCAGTGGATCCGGGTTCGCGGCCAGCCTCAGCTATCTAGTGAGGCACTCTGCAACTTAGTGAGACCTGGTTTCAAAATAAAGAATAAAAAATAGGGCTGGGAGTATAGCTAGAAGGTAGAACACCCCTGAGTTCAATCCCCAGTACCGCAAAAAAAAAAAAAAAAGACAAAGGAGGACAGGAGCCCTGGCCATCTGGTACCCATAGTCGAGCAAGAGCCGGGCACATGCTGGTCACCCAATCAATGCTCAGTAAGTGCGTGGATGAGGAGGTGATAAGAGAGTTGTCCTCTATATTCCTCTATACACAACATGAAAGAGCCCACCACCACCGTGGGACCAGGAGAGGGGCAAGGAGGCCCTGTCCTGCACCATACTGTGAAGACCCCTCTCTCAAGCATCCCCCTTTGGAAATGGCACCACCCAGGCTGGGCTTCGGGTGGAGGGCCACAACCCTGAGTGTGCTGTCGAGGACACTGTGCTGGTCCTGGCAGGGAGTGGAGGGCAGCCCTGGAGAGAGGCAGCTGAGGAGACGCCAGCTCTCCTGGCCAAGCGAGATCGCCGCCTTCCTGGGACCCCAGGCCTGCTGGAGCAGGCTCTGAGCAAGCACTGTCCTAGGTTCTGCCCTCATAACAAGCCCATGTCTCCCAGCTTCTCCTGGGCCAGCTGAGAACAGCCCTCGGTCCAGCGGCCTCCACCGGATAAGCACAGAGAGCAAGGAATGTGACTGCCCCCAAACAGGCACCCAGCTCACAGGGATCTCTGTGTAGCTACAGGACAGAAGGAGCTGGAGATGAAGACCTGACTGCAAGGGGACTGCGGCAGCAGGCAGGGTGGGTGCAGAGTGGCCTCCTCCCCTGGACGATCTTTTCAGGGCAGAGCTGCCTGTGAACACCTGAAGCTGTGGCCGCACCAGCCTGTATCCCAGAGGGCCCCTCAGGGGGCTACACATGTACAGAGACACACACATGAATGCGCGCATGTGTGCGTGCACACACACACGCATGCTTCCTGCTATGAGTAGACATGGCCTCATAGAAGAACAAACCAAAAATGACAGTGGCTTAAAACCTGAAGGTCCATCCCCACATCAAGGACGTCCAGCCATGGCATTGTGGCCCCACCGTGTCATCAGGGAGCCCTGCTGCGCATCTCCTCGATCCACCACCTTGATGAATGGGTTTCATTCTCAAAGCCACCTCACAGTTCAATGTGGCAGCTGGAGGAAGGCAAAGAGGACTTCCCCAGCCATCTGTCTGTCTTCTAAGGAGCTTTCCAGAATCCCACCCAAGACTCTCCACTCATCTCACAGGCTGTATCTGTCGGGGGAGGCTGGGAAATGCCTTTTCTCCGAGCATGTCCCCACCTTGTGTAAAGCCAAGGCTCCCGTGGAGTGCTTGGTTGGGGGTGAGGGTGTCACTCAGGAGCCTCCTCCACCGGGCGCCACTCACCATGAGGATGCGTCGGTAGCTGTCACGGTCGATGCCCCAGAGCTTGAGGTCCGTCTTGGCTTTCACCGTGGCTGCCCTGGGGGTGCCGTAGATGAGTGCGAGCTCCCCGAAGCTGCCCCCCTCGCTGATGTTTGTCACCCAGTCTCCGTTCACATATACCTGCAGGGAACATAAGGAGAGGGACATCAATGGGGCAGGTGGGGTCAAGAGGGCTGTTTTCACATGGAGGTCCTGGCAAGGAGGCCCGAGGTCCCCTTTCTCATGGGTGGAGCCCCCTGTCCCTGCCCAGGATATGGCCTCGGGCTGGCCTGGCCAGTGGGCCAGCTGTCTGCTTGTTTGACCTGCTCAGACACATGGCCATTAAGTGTCCTGCTCCCCCAAGACAGGCCAGGACCAGAGGCTGAAGCTCCAACAGGCCTGGTCTGCAGCACAGCCTGTCCCAGCCCTCCCCCAGGTGGGACTTCAATTCCTCACTATCAACTCTGAGCCTCTCTGGGCCTCAGTTTCCCTCACTGCACACCAATGAGTGGGCCCTCTACCATACATATGCTGAGATTCGAGGTGGACTCTACCTCTTGTCCTTCCAATTCAGAAACTGCCCCCTTGCTTTCTCACTGCTCAGCGACCCCTGTGGAGGGTCCCTCTGTTTCCCGGTCCCACCTCCATGGGGTGCAGGCTGCCTGCCCCCAGGGAACCACACCCATTGTCTCAGGTGCAAAGGCCTTTCCCTCTGGGGCCTTTCCACCCTCTGGGCAGCACCCGAGTCTCTTGGCCTGGAGCCTGGATGGGAGCCTGTTCTTTGGGCACTGCTGCTGGGTTCTGCTGAGAAGGGGCTGGGACAAGATTCTCTTTCAGCCCCCGTGCCGCCGAGTCCTGTACAGTGTGGCTACTATGCATTGACCACGGGCAGCCCACACCCAGGCAAGAATGGTGCAAATTGTCCATTATGCAGAGATTATGCAGATTCGGTTACTATAAATTGACTCAATGCACTCTTTATTCCCACAGTGTGTCAATGAGCTTACAGAATAATTCCCATTGGCAAAATGGGTGCGTCGGGGGAAGAGAATGGATTGTGATGAATCATGGAAGCAGTTCTTACTGAAATCAATGACTTATTATCTGATAATAACGCATGCACAGAATTTTCTCTCTGGAAGAAATGCCAGGCAGGTGATGGAGAACTCCACAATCTGGTGCGAGCCAGGCCGGGGAGGACGGGTCAACCACCGGGTTTCAAGGGGAGCAGGGCCGCAGTGGTTGTGCCAGCACCAAGGAGTGCTGGAGCAGCCAGCCACAAGAGGAGAGGAGAGCAGCCTCCTCCAACAAGCCTCAGGGAAGCTGAAGACAGCGAGCCTGATGCATGTGCCCTGGGCATGAGACCCCTGTGCAGGGAGGGCCAGCAATCCTAGGATTTTAGGGATGAACTTAAGGGATCTCAGAGAGCGTCTCCCAAGACCTCTACCTCTTGTTTTCACAAAGGGGACCCAGCGCTTTGCTCAAGTTTCTCTGAGAACCTGTTTATGGGGCATAACTTGCAAACGTGCATTAGCCTAAGTGTGCTGTGATTCATGACATTTTCTTTTCTTTTTTGTGGTACTGGGGATTGAACTCAGGGGCGTTCTACCTCTGAGCTATACCCCCAGACCTATTTTTTATTCTTTATTTTGAAACAGGGTCTCACTAAGTTGCGGAGAGCCTCACTAGGTACCTGAGGCTGGCTGCGAACCCGCATCCTCTGGTCTCAGCCTCCCAAATGCTGGGATTACAAGCATACACCACCATGCTCGGCTTTTCTTTCTTCCTTTCTTTCTTCCTTCCTTCCTTCCTTCCTTCCTTCCTTCCTTCCTTCCTTTCTTTCTTTAATACTCCAGCCCTTTTTACTTACCTACTTAATTTTATTTGACATTGGAAATTGAACCCAGAGGCATTCCACCTCTGAGCTATATCCCAAGCCCTTTTTATTTCTTATTTTGAAACAGGATTTTGCTAAGTTGCTGAGACTGGCCTCCAACCTGCAATCCTCCTGTCTCAGGCTCCCAAGTATTTACTGGATTACAGATGTGCACCATAGCACCCTGCTGACTCATGACTTTTCACAATGCTCAGAAACCCCTAGTGCCCCTTGCAGGACACCTGTCCCTGACACCACCCTGGGTCACTGACTGGCTCATCCCTTGTGCTCCATCATTCTTATCCATTGTAGAGGTGGAGGGCTTTAATGGTATCATCTATCACGCTGCCAGGGACACTCCTGGCCATTACCAATCTGTCTCTGATTCTCTGGGCTAGCATCCACTCTGTGAATGCACACGTGTTGGTTCAGTGTTAGCAGGTGTTGCTTAAAACTGAGTTCTAGATGTTACACCAAATAGCCCTCTGTCCCAGACCCGCCACACTTTCGTCCCCATGCCTGACCTCAGGCTGACTCATGGACGCAGTGTGTGCCAGGGGACATGAATCTGAAGTTTGCTCAATGCCAGAGTCCAGGCAGGCAGGTGGTACCTGCAGCCCAGGAGACCACAGAGTCTCTCTCCTTATACCAAGGGAAACAGGGAAGTCCCTGGAATGGCTTCCCTGGGCTGGAGACAGGATGCCATGCCACCTGCCACCAAGCACAGGGCCCTGGGAACAGAGGAGGTGAGCCTGGGCCCAGCCACTGTGGTAGCTGCAACCCCCAACTTTCCTGGGGTCCACCCTCAAAGACGGGTAGGGCGACAGCTGCCCCTGGACATGGCCAAGGGGAGCCTGGACCCTCTGTCCATAAGGACCCTTCCTTACCCAGGAGCCCAAGCCTCCAAGAGCTCCCTCTGCAGTATCAGAGAAAACTATTGTGCAGATCCACAGTCGGGCCCGGGGCCACCCCCTGGAGGACAAAGGGGCCATCCTTCTCAGGACACTGGCCTCTGTCACAGTTCCTGGCGCAGTGTGGGCCCCACCCAGCTGGTACGCAAAGGGGCTACTCTTGTTGTGTTTCATTTTTTGTGTTTTACTTCTTTTAAAAGAAAAATGGTGGGAGGCCCCGCTGGGCGGAATTATGTTCCTTGGTGACTGAGGATTCTCGGGCTGAGCTCAGAGCTCCACCTGCGGCTCTGTGCTCCTTCTTTCCTTCTTTCTTTCCTCCCTCACCTCACCCCTAGTCCACAGTCTCATTGCTGGGGATTCAGTGGTGGATGACAGTCAGATTCCTACCCATGGGAACTTTCCAACCAACAGGGACACAGGCCACAGGCAAATCATTACACACATACTCAACACAGAATGTACAAGGGCCCCAAAGAAAATGGGAGCCATTGCTCAGGGGGAGCAGGCTGTGCTGGAGAGAAGGCCTGTCCCCAGGGGAATCTGAGTCCTGAACAGCAAGAGGTCAACCCTGCAAAGACGTGTGCAGGCAGCCCAGCATGGTGGCGCATGCCTGTAACCCCAGTACTTGGGAGGCTGAGACAAGAGTATCACAGGTTTGGCAGACCCTATCTCAAAATAAAAAATAAAACAGTAGTGAGACCCTGTTTCAAAATAAAGAATAAAAAATGGGACTGGGGGTGTAGCTCAGAGGTAGAATGCCCCTGGGTTCAATCCCCAGTACTGAAAATTAAAAATTAAAAAAAAAAAAAAAGGGTGTGCAGCTCAGTGACAGAACACCCCTGGGTTCAATCTCTGACACCACAAAAAAAAAAAAAAAAAAAAAAAAAAGAAGCAGCAGTCGAGTGTCCTTTTAATCCTTTTAAGTAGAAATGCTATGTTCCATGAATAAAATAAGCTGGAAGATATTTTTATACTTAGAAAACGGATTACAGCTCTTGGCAACACATCGAAGTAGGCATTTTCAAAGTCTCTCTGGAAAACCATAATTTAAACCAAGCTAGTGCCTCTGGCATTTGGTCACCTGGTCCCTGGGAGTGCCACTGGTCAGAGCGCAGTGTCCTCCATGGGAAGGGGCTCAGAACCCCCATACCCCCACCCAGCCACAACATTAAGTGGCGGGGCAGGGTGCTGGAGAAGGCTGCCTTCCCCAGGGAGAGACACAGTGATGTCCCCTGGCTTGCCCCACCCCTACAAAAGCAGCATCACTCTAGCGGAAAAAACGCAGCCGCAGAGGCGCACCCAGCCCTGGGCAGGCCTGGACCTGCAGCCCATGCCCCTCGGACACCTATCCCTCCACAGAGGACAGGCTGTTCACTGCAGCGGGCAAACCAAATGCAGCACTGGGGCTCAGGAGAGGGCTGGCCACTGTCCGCCGCCATTCCTCCCTCCCAAGCAGCAATAACAGTAATTACCACAGTGCCTCATAACTCAGCCCGCTACCCAGCACGCTGTCTTCATTCCGGATACCTTACTGAACACCTTTTGATTCCTTTAAATGTGGCCTTCACCCGTGTGGCCACTACGTGTTTACCCTGCACACGACATGCCTCCCACATCACAGCAGTGCCCCTTCCACGGCCCTGGTCCGCCCTGCCGCCCACCCTGGCCGGCTGGAAAATCTGATGAGATTGATGAAGGTGCTGGGCACTCACACAGCGGCCACAGGGCGGGGAGGAGGGGGGCGAGGCTGGACGCGCCCACGCACAGGACAGACTAAAGCCATCCACGTCTGGATGTCTCTACCTCAAGGCTACAGCCAAGAGGCGGGCGTCCACCCACACAGACATCCCGGCTCTGGAGCACTGGGGCCGGCAAGGGCCTTAAATCTGCCTTCGTGCCCAGTGTCTGTAATCCCAGTACCTGAGAGGCTGAGACAGGGGGATCACAGGTTCAAGGCCGGCCTCAGCAACTTAGCAAGACCCTCAGCAACTTAGGGAGACCCTGTCACAAAAAATACTTTGTAAAAAGGGCTGGGGGTGTATGTAGCTCAGTGGAGCGCCCCAGGGTTCAGTCCCCAGCAACACACACACACATACACACACACACACACACACACACACACACACACACACCTGCCTTTGACTTTGGGCGGGGAGGGGGTGCGTGTAGGGAAGGGGGCAAAGAGGTCACAGGAGAAGGGAAGAGGAGGAGTGGCTGGGTCTGCACAGACAATATTTTGGGAACTTAAGTTACACAAAGGTGACCTCACTTCTTCCTTCACACAATCACTTCCACATGTCCCCAGCTGGTGGGCAGCCAGGTATAGCACTGCACATCCCTGCAAAGGAGCAGAGACAAGGACTTGCTGAAGGAGGCTGGAAGCCTCCCTCAAGCCCATCTTACAGCGCTCAGGGCCTGGGCTCCATGACAGCCCCCCTGGGACTTTGCAGGGTCCTGCAGGATATATCATGGGTTTGAGAAAGCTCAGATCCTGCCTTGGAGAAGCAAAGACCAAAGAGGGGACCAGCCGGCTCTCACCACCTCACGCTTCATGCAGGAGGGAGTCAAGGATACAGAGTTCAAGGGGTCAGCTCGGGCAGAGGACTTGGCACTGGACAGTTTGCAAGGAGAAGAGGAAGAAGGGAGAACCCGTGGGGGCAAGTGGGGGCTTCTGCAGGACTGGCTGGTGGAGGGCTTCAAGGCCAATGAAGGACAAAGGGTGGTGCCCGGGCCCTCCTGTCTTTCTTTAGATGCATGTCAGAAGGGGCGTGTCTGGGACCCCGATGTTGGGCCGTTTGTGCTCTGAGAGGACTCCAGGGCAGCACCTGTGTGCCCCCACAGCCCGTTCCTTTAGTAGACCCCAAAATGTGCAGTTTCAAATTCCCTGGGGTGGTCTTCCCTCTGCTCTGTCCCAGCTGGAGGGCGTCCTCCTGGGCAGATTGGAAAAGTCACGTGGACTCGGTGAACTTGGAAGAGGGAAGAGCGTTCCAGGGAGGAAAAGTGTTGGCCCAGATCGAGACCCACAGGGCTCCCAGGCTGGCGGAGGAAGATCAGGTCCTCCACCATCTGCCCAGGTCAGTATGGTGAAGGAGTGGGGCTAGCCCCACAGCAGGCGAAGGAGCAGGGCTAAAGGGTCTTGAAGCTGGCAGAGCCGCCTGCAGGACACAGCAGGATAAGAGCAGAGGCACCACTTACTAATCTCCTATTGACCATGAACTTGTAGCTACAACTACCTTCCGCCTCTATCCCCACCCCCAGGCGAGGGCTGTGTCCTCCCTTCCCTAGGGAATTCTCCTGGCTGGCAAGTGCCAGCAACCACTGGGGGAGGAAGCTGGGTACCATGGGGCACGTCTGTGATTCCAGTACTTGGGAGGCTAAGACAGGAAGATTACAAGTGTAAGGCCAGCCTCGGCAACTTAGCAAGACCCTCAGCAACTTACTGAGATCCACTGTCAAAATAAAAAATAAGAAAAGGCTAGGAGTGTAGCTCAGGGGTAGAATGACCCTAAGTTCAATTCCTAGTACTAATAAATAAAAAGATTTATAAAAGGGGGGGCTAGGAGTCTAGTTAGAAGGTAGAATACCCCTAGGTTCAATACCCAGTAACAACAACAACAAAACCTGGGGAGCTAGGTGTGGTGGCACATGCCTGTAATCCTAGTACTTGGGAGGCTGAGACAGGAGATTACAGGTTTAAGGGCAGCCTCAGCAACTTAGTGAGGCCCTCAGCAATTTAGTGAGACCCTGTTTCAAATTTAAAAAATAACAGGGCTGGGGTTATAGTTCAGAGGTAGAATGCCCCTGGGTTCAATCCCTAGTACCACCAAAAGCAAAACAAAATTAAAAACCTGAGGGAGGGGAGAGAAGAGTGGCGATGGTTTGGGGGGCACCAGCAGTATGAGATCAGGGCCTGGGGGGGAAAACTGGATGGAACTAGGAATAAACTCAGCCTGTACCTCCAGCGGGACAGGGATAAGCCCAGCCTGCGCCCGGCCTTCTCTGCCACTCAGTACCACTCATGCAAGCAGCTAGAGCCACCAGTTCCTTGGGGACCTGCCCTGACACTAGAGGCCAAGCCCATTCCCAGCCTCACCCCACCCACCATCAGGCCTGGGTTTAGGCAGGCCCCAGGCCCCAAGCCGAACATTCTGCTCTAGCTCCTGGGATAGGCCCACGCCCCCGCCTAGGCTGACCATCCTCCGCCTCTGTTTCCTGGGCTGGAGGTGGTTTTGTTTTGTTTTCTTGGTACTGGGGATTGAACCCAGGGCCATTCTGCCTCTGGGCTACACCCCTAACCCTATTTTATTTTGAAAAAGGGTCTAAGTTGCTGAGGCTGGCCTTGAACCTGTAATCCTCCTGACTCAGCCTCCTAAGTACTGGAATTACAGGCATGAGCCACCATGCTCCGCTGGGCTGGGGCTTTCTAAGCCTAAGGGAAGCTACAGGAGGCCTGTGGCCTGCAGCTGAGCCCAGGGTTGCCACCCTCTTCTCCTCCTCACAGTTCCTCATGACCTGGGCATCCCAGGACCTTTAGTTCCTGCCTCAGTTTCCTTCTTTGGAAAGAAAGAACCCCCCTCCCTGACACAAAGGTCTGCTGCAGAAATCGGGTCCAGGATGAGCTACTGTATCAGGCTGAAGATGACAGAGACCCCTGGCGGGGGGCAGGGGGCGGGGGGCTCAGCCTGCACCCCCAGCAGGGCACTGGAGGTGAGTCATTTCCTGTGAGCCAGCTCCGGAAGCTGTGCGCCTGCTCAGTTTCCAGAAATACGGTGGCGAGTAGACACAGACAGGCTGCTGGGTAATAAGTGAGTAAATGCCCTTCCCCAAAATAGCGTGGACTGGACAGCTCGAGGGACCGGAGGTGAGGCCCTGAAATAGCTCGCCGGCCTGGACAGCTGCAGAGGCCGTCTGGGAACAAGGCGGGGCTCCTGGCAGATGGCACAGGCTGGTGCAGGGGAGGGCGTGGCCGAGCCCAGTGCAGCCCACAGGAGACCTGGGGCGGGCCTGGGAAACAGCCCAAGTCTGGGGCCTTGGGAACTCAGAAATGCCCGGGGAAGACTCGATCCCTGCCCTCAGGCAGCTTCCAGTCTGTCATGGAGACAGGCCTTAAGGAAACAGTCAAAAACAAACTGTAACTACGAAGGAAGGCAGGTGCCACAGAGAAATCAACAGGAGGCAGATGCGTCTGCTGATGCCCTGCAGAGGAAACGGCATTAAAGAGGAGGAGCAGCTGCTCTTGGTGTCCCTGCAGCAGAGAGCGAGGAGTCCTGACCCGGGACGGCACTGAGGGAGCTCAGCGCCAGGGCCACTGAGGCCCCACCTGCGGATCGTGTCAGGGCTCGGCCCCATTCAAAGGCAGACCCACCCTCTCCAGTCAGGCTGGCCTGCTCATGGCAACTTAGCCAGCCCCTGCTTCAAAAAAAAAATAAATAAATAAGTAAATAAATAAATAAAGGGCTGGGGTGTAGCTCAGTGGTGGAGTGACTCTGGGTTCAATCTTCAGTATCACGCACACGCACAATAATAACCACAAAAACCCATGAGAAATAGGTGTAGATCAGTGGTAGAAAACTAGTCCTGGTTCCATTCCCAGCACCACAAATAAATAAAACATCGATCAGCATGGTTCAGAATAAAGCACGTGCAGAGCCACAACGGTCACCCACGGGGGCCAAATAGGGTAAAGTCTTCAAACTGGACAATGAAAGAGGCCTATTCGCCAAAAACAGTAATGGATACTCACATCTACTTCTCCTTGGTCGATGACATAGAAATTATCTCCTTCGTTTCCTACATCAACGAAATAAGAGACAACAGATGTGTTAAGCAAAGTCTGTCAAGACACACTGCCTTGTTATAGCCTGCTGTCAAAGCAATCCCGATTCATCTCATCTTCCTTTTTTTTTTTTTTTTTTTTTTTTTTCCCTGCAGTACAGGGAATGGAACCCAGGGTCTCATGTGTGCTAGGCAAGCGTTCTACCACTGAGCTACTAAGCGACATCCCCAGTCCTTTTTTTTCTTGAGTCTTGGCTAAACTGCTGAGGCTGTTCTCAAACCTGCCATCCTATGGTCTCAGCCTCCCAAGTACTGGGATTTCCAGTATATACTGCACCACACCGGACTTGTTGTATTTCTTCTTCCTTTTTTTTTTTTTTTTTTTTTTTTTTTTTTTTTTTTTTTTTTTTTTTTTTTTTTTTTTTTTTTTTTTTTTTTTTTTTTTTTT
>PVLC010029888.1:0-19882 GCA_004027655.1 Graphiurus murinus
AAAAAAAAAAAAAAAAAAAAAAAAAAAAAAAAAAAAAAAAAAAAAAAAAAAAAAAAAAAAAAAAAAAAAAAAAAAAAAAAAAAAAAAAAAAAAAAAAAAAAAAAAAAAAAAAAAAAGAAAAAAAAGAAATACAGTAGGAATCAGCAAACAATGAATAGATGTGATACACATGGAATGTTGTGAGGACTACAGTTGGAACCACCCAGAGGAGATATGCAGGGTGCTGGGGAGAAATGGTACATTCAATTAACAATCATTAATTTGAAATAACAACTTCAAGATTTACTATTTTTTTTCACATATTCTGGCTGTTCACTTGGCTTTTTGAACTCCTTTTATATAAACTTAAGTCTAATTGATAACTTCAAAAAGTTTTGACAAAAATGAAATCTACCAGAGGAAAGGAGAAAACTAAGCCTTTGCATTTGCAGTGTGCTGTCAGCTTCTGTCAGTCTTTGAAGTTGTTTACTGAAACCTCACCAATAAGAGAGAGAACATCGAATCAGAAGACAGAAGGCAGATGTATGACAGATAAATCTTTTTATATTGCTGGAGTTCCAAATGTGGACAGGTGATTCGAGGCATCTGACGTGCAGTTGCTCCAGAAAGCTCCCCTAGAGATTTCAACACTCAGTTGTCAGTGCACAGCTACGCACACACAACACACAGACAAGTGTCTTTGGCAGACCTGATATATGGAATTGCTAAATAGGCAGGTAGCTGAATAGCATCCTGAACATGCTTAAAGGTAAAGGTGCTGTTAAGATATAATCCCAGTGTATATGAGAAATGATGGACCACACTCAGACACACTCATACATACAATGACCTTTTTATGGTATTTTACTTGCAAGCAAGTGTTTGGGTTTTGCAAATTAGTTGTTCGTCAGTGTCTAGGAAAACCTTTATGTGTATGTACATCTGTGTGGTATGTGTCTTGTATATGTGAATTTTGTGTTTGTTGCATGAATGCCTAAAACACAAAGAAAAACATCTGTTTATTTTAATTTCCATAGAAAATTGAAATTACATATTTTGAAAGTCATTTAAAAATTTTATTGATTTCCCTTGATTCATTTTCCTATATTATATTCTATATGAATTCCAAGTAATTTGCACAAATACTGAAAGTGACAAGTATTTTGTCATGTACTTAATGATATACCTGTAATTAGGTACATTTGTTTACACAGTCATTCTAAACTACATTTAAGCAGGAAATAGTTTAAATATTCATAAAATGTATTACAAAATATTATTGTGTATAATTCTGTGAGACATGCATTATTACTCTCATTCTCCAAATAAATTTAGTGAATGTTAGAAAAATTAAAGATTAAATGGACACAAGAATAAAGAGTAAGGAAATAGAAAGTATTTCCAAGTTATATTTTTGAACTTCAACACCTATATTTCTACTGTGCTATGATATCAATAAATTGGAATATATTGAGATTTACATCACCAAAAATAGAAATTGAAGGAGAAAATGCTAGAAGAAACTTCAGTTGTTATATTAAAGTAGCTTTCAAAACTCATTTGGAACATGCATAGAAAATAAAAACAGATTTGAAATAGCCATATATGGAAACACAAGAAATAGTTGGTGGCAGTGATGGCCAAAACAAAAACAAATTTAAAAAAAAAACAGAATAATCCAAAACATGAGAAATTAAGTATTTGCGAATAAAATGTCCTTGCATTTCTTCTTTTTCTTCTACTCTTTTTAGCATTAAGGAATGTCAGAGTATGAGAAAAGCAGGCATCATTAAGAAATCAAAAGGAACTTTTTGATAGCAAATTTTATTTAAAAAATTATTTTAATTAACTTGTATGAATTTAATGTTTAAAATAGAATAATTTTGATGACTAATAATTAAAGATAGTTGTTTAAAAAGCTTATAACACTAAAATAGAATTATATTAATTTAGTAGAATTTTTAAAAGGTTAACATTTTGACAATGTTCTAAGTAAATTACTACATACTGAAATATTTATATTTTTCAATTTTTGTGTTTTAGTATGTAAAACAGATGTGCTACATTAAATGATTAGTGACTTTATATAGCACCTGTAAACCACAACTTTCATTGAATAAGATGACTAGCACTTATACTTGGAAAGAATCTTGCAATCTAGGCATTTTTGGTATAAAATATATCATAAAATATTGACACTTTTCCAACTTTAAGTGGTTCCAAATTTTCTTGGAGCAAATTGTACTTATAAACACCAATCATTTTTACAACACTTTAAATTATGCAGCATTGGTGCTTGTAACCCAATTTGTTTAAGCATTACTTTGGATCACATCAAATAAAAAGGGTATATTTTCAAAGATAACATTCTACTGCCAAACACAAATAGTGCATGTTTATTTCCTCCGGTGAAAGGTTCAGGGTCAAATTTAAAAATGTTAGCACTTTTTTTTTTTTTTTTTTTTACGAAACTTGTCATCAGATTCTCAAAGCTTTATTTAATTGAAAAAATTATGTAGGATCAGATAAGGTTATCATTACATGTCTCTAATTAAACTAACATAACCAAGCTAGTTTAAAAATGCCTCATGTCCCCTCCCTTTGAAAATGTCACTTTCATCATATTTACAAAGCTTTACTTAATTTAAAAAATGCAGGATCAGAAAATCTTTTAATTATCAATATCTAATTAAATTAACTAGTGTAAGTACTTTCCAAACTTCCTGCCTTTATAAAATATTATTACCTTCATATATATCATATTCTGATATTTCTTTTTCAACTTAACTTGATATTTAATTAAAAAAAAGAATAACTTCATCAACATGTGTGATTCCAAGAGTACACACACACACACACACACACACACACACACACACACATATACACACACACATATTTCAAATTTATAACTCTAAAATTGAAGGTAATAATTAATTATGATTTACATTCAAAACAGGGGTTCCTTAAAAATGACAGACTTGTGGGAATCAATCAATCTGCATAATTTTATTTCCTAGAGTGATATGCAAATTATGTAAATAACATGCTGTTTAGGAATATATTAATAAACAGACCAAATCTATTCCCAGATTAATGAACCTTTGTTTGTAGCTGCAAAAAATCTCATCTGCCTAATAAGAACAATAATTAAAAGTTCATGATGACCACACCCACATCTTCGCTTGCATCAGGTGTCTTCCAACTGCTTGCTGATTATAAAAAGGACATACACAGTGCTAGTGACAAATATTGTCATCTTTACTTTATTGCTATATAAATTTAGGAAAACACCTAGGTATAAGAATACCTGTTGACTCAAAAACATAGAACTCCTTGACATTTAATGCTCAGTTTTCATCAACATAAACCATACATAATTCTTGAGTACTTATCTTTTTCTCTCTCTCTCTCTCTTTTTTTTTTTTTGTGTGTGTGTGTGCAACTGGGTATTGAACCCAGGGCCATTCTACTTCTGAGCCACACACTCAGCCCGATTTTATTCTTTATTTTGAAACAGGGTTTCACTGAGTTGCAGAGGGCCTCACAAAGTAGCTAAGGCTGGCCACAAACCTGTGATCCTCCTGTCTCAGCCTTCCAAGTATTGGGATTACAAGTGTGCCACCATGCCCAGCTTCTTGAGTACTTATAAATAGGAAGTAAATTAAAACTATTAGAGCAATGCTTCATCCCCATGAATAATCTTTCTTAGAGTTGGGGCCCAGAAAACAATATTCCAATGTGTGGCACTCTGGTTTGCTTAGCACTTTGTAATAAAGGAGATTGTAAGTCTTCAGAAGCAAAATCTTTGTTATGCTCTCCTGTTTTCTGCCTCATTCTCCCCTGAAGTGAGTTGTACAAATCTGCATTCTTCTTTCCCAAGGTAGATCATAGAAATGAGAACCACTCTTCCCCAAAGAAAGAAAAAAAAAATTAAAAAGCTCACTGGCTTCCTTTTCTTTTTTTTTTTTTTTAACTCTCAAAGACCCTCATTCCAGAGAGTCCTGCCCCACAGGACTACACAGGGAGACCAAGAGGGACCTGACCATCCAAACCTTGCTGGATTTCTCCCTTCAGTCTGTAATCATTTGATCGCAGCCTTTTGTCAATTCTTCATGGAACTTAAACATAAAAAGAGCTTTCCCTGGGTGTTTGGGTCTTCATTTCCCAAAGTGTCTATGTTATGTAACATTTTGATTTGGTCTGATGTGATTTCTCTTGGTTACCTGTTGCTTGTTATGGGAATATTGGCTGTGACCTTCATGGGTGCAGGAACATGTCTCTCCTTTTCATCCTACCTTAGTATTCTTTTTGAGTGTGTTCTTTGTAATAGCTGAAGATTTTTTGCTGTCCTTGCTTCTATCTCCAGTATCAACTCTCTTCACCTAAAACATTCACTCCAACATTTCTACATGCAACCTGAGAAGGGGATGTAGTTTTACTGCCAGACTGGACATGTTTGTCTTTTTTTTATGTCATTTAGTGGTTATTGAGCATACTTTTAGGAAACAACAGCTGATACTTGAGGAGATCATTTTTTCCCTTAAAATATGACCTTTGTATATGGTTTCAAACTAACCAATATTACTTTAGGTCTTAAGAGTTTTCTAAAAATATGTTTATTTTAAAGTAGACCCAAATACGAGTCATATTAACAACTATATTGCAACAATACAATTAAGCTGATCAAAAATGCTAAAAAATAAATTAATTAATTAAAAAAGAAAAAAAAAATGTCAACAGAAAGTGTTCCTCATCAGGTTTTAGATATGGTTTCTCTCTCTAGCAGCACAGTTTAAAAGGATGGTAAAAAAAATCTACTTTAAATTATTGATTTTATACAGTTAAGATAAACTCATACATTTAACAATAATTACATGACTAACATACTGTACTTTTTCTCTTCCTTTATTCCCTTAAAAGATTCAACTAACTCTAACATAAAACTTTGCTTCAGTTGGAAAAATACCAAAATATAAAATGATAAAATAAGACTGAATTTGCTCTCTGAATACGTTTGATGGATGACTAATCTGCTATGAGAACTTAAAAGTATTAAATCACTGAAGATTTATTGCTTACTAGGAATAGATATATAAAATGCACTTTTGGCCTTTGGACTTTTCTAAATTAATTTACATCTATAGAATACCTCTGCCAAGAAATATTCTATAAGCAAAAACACAAATTAGGTCCATCTATCATTAAATTCAATACTGGATGCATCTATACTAGTAGTTTACAAAATATAGCACTTGATCATGAGACAAAATATCAGAAAATACACAAAACATCTCTTTCCTGTTTAATCAGTGGATATATTTGCAAGCATATCAATATTGACCTATGTGTCTGTGATATTTACAGATTCTGAATACTCTGAACTTTTTATAATTTTAATTTACATCATTAAGATTTTTTTATATTGTGAAAATTACTCAAAAAGCTGAATGAAACCATAATCCCAAGATCAGATCACTTTGGTCATTATAATAATGTAAAAGATCTTAAAATGTTATCTTATAGTATTATACTTCATTGCTAGAACAAAGACAGAAGGAAGAATGAGAGTTCTATACCTCTGATATCCACATATTGAACATGCTAACTGGTGTCCTATTTTTGGCAGAAGTATGGACTGGATCACCTTTCTGAAGGAAGTATTAGTGGTCACTCATTTTCTTTTTCTCTTTACTGTTTCGTATAAAATCAGTTCAGTGATGAGGAATATTTCCCTCCTTCCAAAGTTATTCTTCTCCAGTCATTTTGCACACATATCATTCTCATAGCTTCCAGTGGACCCACTTGAATCGACTGACCAATGGAAAGGTTAAATTGGAGAAAGAGAAAGCATTGCAACTAATTAATATGTCAGAGGAGTACAGACCCAGCCAAAAGAGTTAATGAAGCTTGCTAAGGACACATGTGGGTCTTTTGTAAGGCAGGCCTGACTGTACAGGCTAGTTAGGTTAAATTGTCTGTCAGTTACTGGCCAGTAGGCCACCACCTGGCTGCTTACACCCGTCTTTCCCCATCCCAACAGCCCTCTCCCCAGCTCTCAAAGGCAAGCTGCTGCCACTACACATCTCGAAGCCTCTGACAAGGTTTGGGCACACAATGGGCTCCTGACAAGTGAATGAAGGGCCAGGGTTGCTCTCTGAATAGGGAAGATTTTCCCCATTTAAACTCATAATGTTCACAACAACACCCATAAAAGAAAAAGCCCATCCTTGGTGTCAGGCCATTAACATTTATAACAATATGCTAATAACCTTCTAGATTACTTTCAGTTTCCAAGGACATTTAAATACATGAATTGATGGCTTTAGATGTAAAGGGGGTGGGGGCAGAAGAAGGGACAGTTGGTTAGGGAGGAGAAAGGGAAAAAAAAAAGCAAATGAGAGAAATTGCAGCCTATCTCATAGGAAACTACTTTTCTAGCCTTGCACCCAAACACAGGGTTTCTGTCTATAGAAAAGATTATAGACAGGCTTACATAATGCCTAAGAAAAAGGATATCAATAATATGAACATTTCTATAAGGAATGCATTTCAACATGACTGCCATGATCTCAAGGTGGTTCCTGATTCAAAGAAAGGACAAGGACATTTGTTTTTTGTGGTTGTGTGTTGCCTTTTGTTCAACTGCCTGCTTTGAGAGGATTTTCACAGTAGATCTTGAACATCTGCTCTAATGACATACTCCCAAAAAGGAAAATGGAAAATCACATATCAAGGGAAAAATATGGCATTTTAGAACAAGTCCCATGGTTGTACCCTGAAGCAATTTAGAAATGAGTAAACAGTTCTCACTAAGTTGATAGAAACTATTTTCTTCTCCATTATTTTATCATTTAATGTTTTCTTAAAATAAAATGAATGTGAGATAGAATTTGCAATATAATGTCCTGCCACATTCATCCAATATAAGAATCAAAATTAAGAATCAATTTATGCTATCATCAGAAAAACTGTTGAATTCATTAACTGCTATAATGTTCATCAGAATTCATTGCTTCTGACATCAACTCTTACTTTAGTGCTGATTAGAGATATTCAATCAATTTAAAAAAAAATATTGTTCCCATAGATTTCAATATCAGTCTATTGCTACAAAATTGAATCTGTCTGGCTTCCAATGAAAAAAAGAATTTGAAAAATATAATATGCTAACTTAAATTTCTTTCCCAAGCATCATACCACAGAAATAGATAAATCTCCCATTAAGACAGTTTACTTTAGTGGGTGAAATACTTTCTTCTTTGTATAATTTTTAAACAACTTTCATAGATTTGGAGCATCAAAATTGGCATGTACTATCAAGGTGGATTTGTACCAATGTGCAAATGAATTGCCACAAAACAGAACCCTCATTTTAGAGTTGAATTTCTTAAAAGTTTTGCTCACCTTATCTAACCAAGTAAAAGCATCAGAATGTAATCCTTGAAAAATGGTTATAAAGATAAAACTCTTGCTTTTCAGGCTATAAATATTATGAAACATCAAAAAGATGCTTAATTTTAATGAGCTGCTAGACATACAGCTGACTAATAAACTTTATTCTAGCTAATATTTAATAACTGATATGTATCACATGTTATTTTACAATTTACAAAGTACTTTCGAATAAACAGTTCCTTTTGATTTCTTTTACTAGAGGGTATCAAATTTTCCGTTTTAGTGTTCTATGGCAGTATGTAAAAACTTATTTTTATTATAATTCATACTTGGAATTCAATGTTTCTATGTGGGGGCTAGGATTTCACTATCTATTCTCTTGCTACATCTTCAATAGAGAGAGAGACTTGTCACACAGAAGAAAATTATAGAAGACACCAATTCATATGTCACCAGGTCCTTGACTGCATTTTAAACTCAAAGTGTGTGCATTTCCAGGACAAGTGGAAAACTTCACTACCAGGTGCTGCTATTCCATTTCAGTCAGTTTATGGTGTTGTGGAAGGTTTGGGTTTGAGGTAATCCCATATAATACACTATTTATGAGGATAATCAACTAAAGCTATCCCACAAAGTAAGCCAAGTATCTCCAGATGTAAGCTTTAGTAATTCTAGTCTATAATTAAATCCTTCTTTAATGAGGCATTAAAAATATATATAGAGAGAGTTTGTTGACTGAAAGACACTCATTTGACTATCAACTTCAGTTACCTTAGGATATAACCTAGTTAACAAAGTCCCTCAGGTAAAGCAGACTTTAGGCCACAATTTCTGCTATTAAAAGACATGAACTGAAAAGAAAAATAAGTCTATGAACTGCCATTTATATCCCAGTGAAACAAGATATGCTGCATATGGGCTTTAAACCAAAGAATAAAAATGGCAAGAGAATAAACTTCAAGGAAACCTCTCTATTTATGGTCTTGTTATCCCACACAAATAGCTTTTTCAACTTCAGAGACATAGCATTCCTTGTGTCAATTTTGTATGACATCTTACAATACACAGAAAAAACTAGATGTTCCCATATGAGCATTCTTCCCTTTTCAATTGGGGTAAGAGTTAGATAAAATAATTGTTTTATTAAATATAATTATGAGCAAATGCATTGATATGTTTTATATGCAGATTATTTAAGATTCCAAATTCATTTAAATAATTCTGTTATGATTAAAGTAATGAACAATGACAAGATTCAGCTATTTTCACTACAAATTTGGTTGGCCTTAACAAACTACTTTTAAATATAGAGAAAATAGTACCTAATTACCAAAGTGATAAAATACAGTTAGTACAGATTTCAAAGGTTGTCTATGAATTCTATTTTTATACATTTAAATTACTTTATAGTTTAGGAGAAAATGAGTCTAATTTTTCATTCAGGTGACTTAAGTGGGATGAAGCTTGCCTGGCAAGGCAATCTGTTCAAACCTCTAGCCAAGAGAAAATTGTTGTCCCAAGAAATAATTGTCAGGGCTTATTCTACTGAAAAATGTGAATATATTATGCTTATGAATATTTGATTAATTAAGAAATGAACTTTATACAATTTATAGACAATGACTAAAAAGATGCCTCTGAGCCTGTTTTCTTTATTTTTTCTGTTAGTTTTATCTTTAGGTGGTACACAGAATTATACAACTGTTTCTTTCAATGACTTTATATGTTATTGCCATTGAAAATGATTTCATATACTTATATTATATATAAAGGTAATATTTCAGCAGTAGAAATTCTACAGGTAGGTCAATATCAATTTTATTTTTCCTAATAAAGCAAATATTTAAACAAAATCTTAAGTATTCTTTTATATTGATTTTTAAAAATCTATTTCATAAAACATTGCAATTACTTCATTATCACATTTTTCTTAAAATAAATTTTGATCTAATATACTGTACTCTATAAAACCTTTCTATTAAAATTAAAATTTTAAAAAAGTTTCTTAATCATTATGAAGTTATATTTAGTATTCCAAAGTTTCAGTGTTCAACAGGAAACATACAAAAATTACATGTGAAATAAATAATCAATTTAGAAGCTTTGTAGCCAATAAATGCTCTTTTATTTTCTTCTTTAAAAAAAAAATAACACATACCTTCATTAATGGTAGAGGACTTTACAAAGTGACTTAAGAAACAACCTACGAAAATCACAAAAAACAACACAAACTTTCCTCTTTCAGAGACCCCAAATACCATAGTTGCCAAAGTTATCTGCTTCCTATCAAGACCTATGTTTGGCACAAGAAGTATTCAATTCATTCATCATTGTCAATACACTAGTACACTAATTATTTCAAATTGTTTCCTCAGCCAGAGGTCTAGGACAAATCAGGCAAGCCAAAAATAGCAGTTATGAATAATTATGCATAATTTACCTTCAAGGCCTGGGCCAGTCTATCATTAAAACTTTTACTTGCCACTCTGTGATCTGTGCTAATTGCAAACTTTAAAATTAGTTCAAGGTTGCCTTTTTATCCAGCGCCAACCTCAAACCTTCTTCTTAGTGACTTTCAGCTATTCTGTACACTTCAAATAAAATGCCTGTCAAAAAATTTTTGTGCATATATATATATACATATATATGCATATGTACACATATACATATATTTATTGTATATATATTTACATATATTTGTACATTATATATATTTGTACATTATATACATAATGAAAAGTTGAAATTAGAGGAAAGGTATTGTTAACACCTTTTACAATTCTTAAATATGTTCACAAATTGTATAAATATGAAGCTTTAAGAATAAAATATGATAATGGCTGTGGGAACTCTATTCTGCTTCACTTGGAAAAGGAAGAAGAATTTTAGCAACATATAAGTATTTCTTTTCTACATCAAGTTAGTCATCAGATAATTCCTATACTTTCTAAAAGGCAGGAACCCTTGGCATTGTGCTGTTCACTAGGAAGTCCATGGTACTGTGACTTTGACCTTTATTTAAGATAATAGCAGAGAAGTTCATGTATTTTACCACTGATGTCAGGATTTCTAATAATTATAAATCTCAAAATATGTAGTAAATTTAACACCCAACCAAAGATGATGCATTTTAATTGGGGTTCATTCCTCGTAAAGCCTTTTCTCCTCACACAGGGGAATGGTATATATGTACTTCCTCATTACCTCTTCTTATTGCTCCTTCTATTCCTAATCATGATGTATCATGTAATTATACCTTATCTTCATACTGAAAGACAAAATGCTAATTAAAGATAATATAAATGATCAGATATCTTAAATGATCTGACCTTCACGTTTCCAAGTTTATATAAATTTTCACTTCTTTTCAGGTTCTTGATTTTTAGGTCATTAAGACATAGAACACTGAACTGTTATCATCCTGTGTTATATTCTTAGTGTAAAACAAAGGATGCTTCATTTCATCACAGAAAGATTTCCAAGAGAAATGGGCCAATATGCAGAAATATTTTTATTGGCTATGGCCTATGAGATAAATGCTCCACTCCACCCATTTTTAATAGTACATTAAACTTACTGTGGTTCTGTTTTTGTTTTTTTGTGCTGTTAGTTAACTAAAACTCTCAGTGTCTTCCTTTCAAAGCACCATTTTGATAGGTCCAGGTCAAATCAATCAAAAGACGTACTCTGTCTATATTGTCTCTTGACCTGATTCCAAGATATTTTGGATGTCTGAATTTTCTGATGAAACATTACTTTGAAAACAAGTTACAATTGGATGGTTTCAAGAAGGAGGAAAATAAAGGAAATAAAATCAGAGGAAGCAGGTGAAATTGGAAAAGAGAAAAGCTAAGACAAAATATAGTAGATATTTCAATATTACAAAGAGTTCTGTGTTTTTATTTTTTATATTATTCATATAGCTTTTGCGATTTAATGTGTGTGTTATATGAAAGACAATTTTATACTATGGCTGTTGTGATGGTACTATACAAAAAAATCAGAAAATAACAATAATTATATTTTATACGACTATGTCATGTCAAAAGTTAAAGATAGGGCTGGAGGGAAAATCCGTGGTAGTCCATGTGCTTAGATTGCATGAGTTCTTAGTAGTACAGCAGTCTCACACACACACACACACACAACAAAAGAAATTATAGACATATATACTACCTAGCTTTCTACTCAATGTGTTTCACTTATTTCAAATAAAAATTTACTTAGTGACTGCTTATGTTTAAAGGAGAGTTTTTGTGCTGGACATAGTAGTATTTTTTTTTCTTGCTTTCAGAAACATTATATTTTGGTGAAAAATAAGACAACTGAACAAACTATCATAATAAATGATTAGTAACTGTGATAAATTTTATAAAGAAGACAAAGGAAAAAAGAGAAGAAAATATTATTTGCTTATTTTTTTCTGATTCATTAATTTAGATAGTGGATTGGGGGAAATTTCTCTGATATTTCTCTGTGAAAGGACCTGAAGGATGGTAAGATGGAGGTCTCATGGTGGTGAAGAGCTCAGAATCTGAAGTTAATTGAGATTTTAATTCTGACAGTCATCTGCTATTAATTAGTCTTTAGGCAATTTGCCTAATCTCTATGACTTTGGTTTCATCACCAGCAAGACAAAGAGGATGATTGTATCTAAAACAAACCACAAACTTTCCTTTGAAGAGTCAGAGAAAAAGTGTTCTGGAGAAATGAAGACACAGGTACGAGAGTTCTTCATCTGGACAAAAGCATATTGTGTTTCTGAGGAACTCATAAGTGGCAAAGTTTAGCCAGGTCTGGTGGTGCTTGCCTACAATCCCAGTACTTACTTGGGAGGCTGAGAGAGGAGAATCGCTAGTTTGCAGCCAGCCTCAACAACTTAGTGAGGCTCTGTGCAACATAGTGAGACCCTGTTTCAAAATAAAGAATGAAAAATCGGGCTGGGGGTATAGCTCAGAGGTAGAATGCCCCTGGGTTCAATCCCCAGTACTGAAAAAAAAAAAAAAAAAAAAAAAAGGCAGTTTTACCAAAAAAAATTGGCACACTACAGTAAGCCAGAGATGAAGTTTGAGGACATCATTAAAGACCCAGTTAGGATTTTATTCTTGGTGCAAAAGCTTAGAAAGGAGTCTGAGTTTTATTCTTGATGCAAAAGCTGATGATTCCCCTCAGATATAAATATTCAAGATATGACAGAGTAGAAAAGGAGGGTATGGAAAGTTTCCTGGATTTTTTTTTTTTGAGAAGTAATAACATTTAAAATTAAGAAGATGATTAACATAAGATTTGCATTTAAAATAGATCACTTTGTTACATGAGATGTTAAGAAGGAAATGAAAATGAAACTGAAGAGTACAACAGCTTTTATTCCCTGCATTAGGATGGGAAAGAGATGATCAGGACTATGGTGGGGTAGTGTTAGTGAAGAAAAGAATTTGACCCTTTTGAAATGTACCTGCATTGTAGTGCATTTATTAACAACAACAACAACAAAAACATTATTTTGAAAAAAAAATTCTTTGGAGAAGTTTTTGATTGCTAACAATACAAGTTGGATGGGTTGTGTACTATAATATTTCATTTTAATCTGGAGGAAGATCAAGTTTTAAGGATTAGCTAAAGCACTAACAAATTGTCGTATTTTTAAGTCAAAGTTTTGTATTCTCTTACCCAACTTTTCTAGTTTTTGAATTGTAGATAGAAAGGACACAAGGTTGGATTTTCTCATGGATCCCATTGGAAATATCTAGAATGTTAAATACGAATTATACAAATTGCTTAAAAATATCTATGACATTAAAGTGTTTTGTGTTCTGAATCCCGCAGTAATTAAAATTGGAAGTGACATAAAAATCATAAGGAGAAATCTTTAAAATCCAAGTAAGAATTTTTTTTTTCCTAAAGTCTAAGCATATGAAAACTCCAGCTGGGCGTGGTGGCGCACGCTTGTAATCCCAGCATTTGGGAGGCTGAGACTGGAGGATCCGGGTTCACAGCCAGCCTCAGCTATGTAGTGAGGCACTCTGCAACTTAGTGAGACCCTGTTTCAAAATAAGGAATAAAAAATAGGACTGGGGTGTAGCTCGGAGGTAGAATACCTCTGAGTTCAATCCCCAGTACCGCAAAAAAAAAAAAGAAAACTCCAAATTAGTAATGTTCTTGTTTGAGTAGCCCTCCAAATGGTGTCTCAGTGTGATTATAGAAATGTAATTTCACTTTGAGTATCCTGATTGTCATCAGTTAATTCTTCTAATAAATATGTTCACCTAGATGCTGAGATATACTGTGTGACTGACTATTCTACTGGGTGTTCTGAGGCATTACCACACCAACTAATCATTTATTAGTACCAATTTGATGCTCCCAAGAGAGCAAATAGGAAGAAAAGCACATGCTTTCATTAATTTGAAGATCTGTCCTTTTTCCACTTAATTTTTTTTTCTCTATGAAAGGCATTTAGAGTTTTGTATTGAAAATTTTCTTGTATTTCCAAAGGAAAATTAAAAAAAAAAAAAAGAAAATACTTGTGGGATTCACCCTGGAGACAATGTCGGTAGAAACAGATCCAATGGATAAGAGAAGCTGTAGATGAAAAGAATCAGGAGGAGTCAGGTGTGGAGTGAAATCTGGAAAATACCCCTAAGATTTCCCAGTTCATTCAAACAATGACACACAAAAGCTCTTTGGATTTCTTCAAGGATGGGATGGATTCTGTCCAGGGTTTCTGGTAGTTCTATGCATTTCTACATCAACTACTCTTCTCTGTTCCTTATGTCTTAAAAGCTACCTCTATCTTAACAATTTGAAATTATCACTAGATTATGTCATATTCCCATATCATTTGGTGTTATATTTTATACTAGTCTGGGTTATATTATACTTAACTGAGTATATTTTATACTTGTCTGAGTTTATTTGGCATAATCAGATGTTAAGACACTCTATCCCTTAATCTGCCCCTTATTTACCTGGATGAACCCACCAGACCTCTTTTATTTACCTCAAACATAAAACTATCAGGTTTTGCATCTCTAATCTCCCAAATTCATTATTCTTAAATGAAATTGTATAGGTTGTCTTCTCTCTTGAGTCTAGTTTGTTCAGGAATGTTTCATTTTTCTGTGTTACTAACCTGCCAATAGAGACCCACAACCCATGCTAGCAAACAAGAGACCTTATGGGAGGGAGGAATCTCTGAACTCTCAAGAGTGGAGCTCAGATACCAAGATATTATCTCATAACTATTATCTGTTTAGGATATCTATAGTGTTTCATGCTTGTCTTTGCATAGAAGTATACATTTGAGAGTAGAGGAACTCACAACAATTATGCATTTTGTTTTTATGAATATGAACATAACATGTATTTCTCACAAAGAATAGAAAGAGGATGGTTAACTTGTACAGGAGCGTAGTTGGTTAGGAGGAGTAACCTTAAAATTTTATAGTATAGTGAAGTAACTGTGATTGACAATTAATTGTATATTTCAACATAACTAGTAGAGAGGATTTTGAATGTTCTCAACCAATGATTTTGGTATTACATATACCAATTATCCCGATCTAATCATTGCACATTGTATACACGTACTGATACATGATATTGTATCCCATATATATGTATGGTTATTATATTTCAGTTAAATTTTTTTAAACTTATAAAATAAAAATGCAGTAAGATAAAGTGATATAACACAATATAATAATATAGTAACAGGGATAGCTAACGGTATCAGTAGAGAAAAATAAGAAATAAGAAACCTTAGGAAAGCTTTCTTATCATCTGTTTTTCCTTCTTCCCCACCAGCCAAATCTTATCAAAGTATTATGCCTGAAACTAAAAGTTAACCACACAATTACTTCTTTATACAGTAAGATAACTATATATTAAAACAATCTATCGTATGAAATTCCTTATACATAAAAATGAATGTTTAAAGAGATGGAAATGCTTATTATCCCCATTTGGTTATTACATATTGTCTGTTTGTATTGAATTACCATAATGTAACCCTTAAAGATGTACAAATATCATATTCAACAAAAATTAAATAAATAAAATATAATCATTATCATTCTTATTATTACTCTTTGTAAGTCATTATTGTTGCAATGTTCTAGGAACTTGAACTCTTGGTATAAAATATAATGTTTAGTTTGTACAATATCCCCATGGGATAGGCATCATCTTCCTTCTTTACACATTATAGGTGAAGAAACTAAAGCTTAATGTGAATAAGAAGAGTGGCAGTTTTCAAATTCAGTTCTTCCTGATTCTAAAGTTGCAACCATTTCTATAATTTGGCTCATTTATTATTCTCATTAAAAATGAAATATCCTGGTGAACTTATACTTCAAACTCTTCTGTCTTAGTGTAGATAATGTTTGTTGAGTGACTACAATGATGAGACTGAGGCTACAACTTGCCACCTGAATATCTCTTCACTGAAGGACTTGGTAGGCCACATCCCAGCTGCTGGGATGCTGTCATCAGATTTTGTTCCCTTCAGACAATGCTTCTGTTGCACAGAACAGTCATCCCCCAGCCCATGCCCTTCCTAGGCTGGCAAATCATTTGACTGATCTTGCACAAATGAAAAGGGCTGGGCATTTCTGCCCAATTCAAGACCATCCCTGAAGCCTATTTTGACTGCTCCACTCTGGTGTGGGTTAGCCTCTCCTTGGACCTGTTTCACAGTTCAGCATCCTCTTCTGCCTATTCCTGCTGCCAGAGACATGGATCCCAAAGGCATTCTTTAATAAACACTCAGCATGCTAAACTGAACCCGACCTGACCCGCAGTGATGGAGGAGGAGAGAGAGGCCAGGCACGAGATTTGTGGGCAAGAAGGGAATAAGGAGAAAAACACTGTGGAAAGCAAAATTAAACAAAATCAGCAAAACTCTGAACATTTTTTTTAAGTTTCCCTAGTTCACTCTGTCTGCTTCTACATAAAAGAAACATCATCATTCACAGTGACTGAAAATGCTACTTATACATTATTGATTAATTGAGGAGTTTATTCTATCAGATATAAATACTTCTGAATATGTTATTTTTGTGTTTATCCTCTTGCTTTTCCTATTTGTAAATCAATGATTCTGGGATACCATATTCCCTGGTGTGCCCAAGACAATTTTACTTTCTACTTGCTGTCCCCTATTTTAAGTAAACATGCTGTAATATCCCTTTTTCAGTTTCAAGCATCCCTACTAACATGGCAAATATGTGTTCATCCAACTAATTTCAAATTCTTATATAAATCTCTTACTTTTTATTTTACTTGGATCAAAAGGGTCATTAAGTAAGACAAGTTTAAAAAATACAAATTATAAACATTAAGGATTTATCAAGATGTATAAGCTTGACACCAGTTTATATTGACAATAGGGGTAGAGAAACAAATAACTTCGTAGATTGCTGGCCAGAGGGTAAACTTGTACAACTTCTACTGAGAACGATTTGACAACAGTTGTAAGAATTTTAAGTGAACAAAAGTTTCAGCCCAGTGATTCCTATTTTAGGAAGTTAACACAGATATATTTACTCAGTTGTGAAAGAATATTCATACTTTGCGGTTTGTGTTATTTTTTTAAAAAGAAAATAACTGCCCATAGATACAGAGCTAATTAAATAAATCATGGTACATACATACTATGTAATACTGTAGAAACATAAAAATACAGAACAAGGAAGCCTTTTATGTGAAAGGTCTCCAAGATACATTGTTAAGTCTCAGAATAGTAAGCTATAGAACAACATGATTGAAAGCTTCCATTTATATAAAGAGGGTATTATATTTAAATTATATAAACATCACACAAGTCTTATATACATTTAAACATACAACTAATAATATTAATGGCCTCCAGAGAAGAGAAAAAATGACTGGCTGGCAGAGGTAGGGGAGAGACCTTTCACTGTATTTCATTCTATAACTTTTAAATTAAATCCATGTGAATGTATTATCCATTCAAAACTTTCCTTTCTACTGTAGGTTTCTGATATAGCACAGTTCCCAAAATGTGGTCCAGAGAGATCAAAAGATTTTCACAGTAGCACGAAAGAGGACTTTGCCTTTTGACTCCAGCTCACCAATGTTTAGTGGAGTATTTCAGAAGCTCTGTGATGTGTGATGGCATCATCCTCTGATTTTAGATCCTCTGATCCATCTGGAGGCTCTTGGTATTGTTCCTTGAATTAATTATTACTTCAAATTTCTCAGTTTAATTCTCATTAGAGTAAATGTTGATGGACATAACCATATAAAAAAACCTCAATGATTTGTACATATATAGTCCTGAAACCAAGTTTGGAAAATCACTCTGATAGAGGAGGTTTTTACCTTTTAAATTATAATGTAGAGACATTTGGGGCTTTAAGATGGAAGTGATAATGTAAGCTGGGGAGATCAAAAAATAAACTTTGACTAAAGTATTATATATAAAAATCCTGAAAAAATGTTGGCAAATATACTAAGTTTGTAATAATATTGAAGAAAGCTTATGATTCAATGTCAATTAGGGATAAGAATGCAGTGAATACAACTTTACTTATAAAACATAATCTCAACTATGTTGAAAAAAATATAGAAAAAAAGAAACAAGTTATATGCAAGTCCAATATTGTTTTTGTTTACTAACTAGTGGCATATGAAGCTATTATTTATTAATAAATATTTATTTACAATTATTTATTTAGAAATACTGATACTTTTACAATCTTAAATCCTTTCCATAGAACCTTTACATGAAGCTTCATTTTATTATTCTAATAGCCTAGGAGGCAAACAACCTAAATATTATAATGTTTTGATGTAAGAAACAGATACAAACAAGATACTCTATACTACTTTTTCTATTGTTTTTCATTTCACTTATGAAACGTTAATATATCATGTAATTAACTAATTTTTTATTTTATAATATACTAAAATTTTATATATTTTGATATGGAAAAATAGAGAACTCCTGAACATATATAAGTTTATGACAGCCGGGCGTGGTGGCACACGCTTGTAATCCCAGCATTCGGGAGGCTGAGACTGGAGGATCCGGGTTCAGGGACAGCCTCAGCTACCTAGTGAGGCACGCCACAACTTAGTGAGAACCAGTTTCAAAATAAAGAATAAAAAATAGGGCTGGGGGTATAGCTCGGAGGTAGAACGCCCCTGAGTTCAATCCCCAGTACCGCAAAAAAAAAAAAAAAAAAGTTTATGATGATTACTCCATACCCTTATCAACTACTAACATATGATATGATGATATATCATATTAATATATCATATGTAATATGATATATTATAATTCTTTGATATATTTGCAAACTATCTTTACCTGACAGGATATAAGATTGATGATTAAATTTTTTAAATTTAAACTTCTACAGTATATGGTTTTATGATAAAGATGTAAGGTGTCAGTGTGATTACAATATTACTTACATATGTAAATCTAGTACAATCCTTGAAAAAGCAAAGAGAGAAATAGAAAGGAACAAAAGAAGATAAAAAAAGGAAAGAAGGAAGAAAGGAAGGGAGGAAGGAAAAAAGGGGAGGAAAGAGTAGGAGAGGAAGGAAAGTACTCAAAGCCTATATAAATCCTAGTTGGTGTTCTGATCTTTCCTAAGGAATAATGCTGATACTTCAACACCAAATATCACAAATCACTATGTAGCTAATGGTATATTTGTGAATATTTTAATGTAACAATCAAATTATAAAAATCATAACAGTAATAGCAATAATTTTAGAGGCCATAAAATATTTACCCACTTTTGGATTCCAAGGAACTGAACCACCACCTTCCTATATTTGGTACACAATAATCAAGTGTTCTCCACACATTTTTTTTGTGGTTCCAGTTGGCATGTAGGACTTGGGACCATTTAATATTCCTGCTCAGGACTTTGAAATGGGATTAAATTTAGTGGAAAATGTATTATTTTTACAGTACTCAGCAAAGCCACCTAGTTTCTGTTGACAGTTTTCTCAGACATGGCGGCAGTGACCACAGCCAGGGACTGAAGGTGGTAATGTTTATAAGGATCTTACAAAGGGATTTGGGTGGTATTTGCTCTGGCCCTTACTATATCCTTCCCAACTTCAATCTTTCATTCTCAGATAGGTTGTTAGATTCCTTTGAGTAAATTCCTTAAATTTACTGAAAAAATTACCACCCTGAATTTTTTTTTTATGCTTTACTTTTTGTGTGTGTGGTGCTGAGGATTAAAACCTGGGGGAATTCCATCTCTATGTTACACCCCCAGCCCTATTTTTAAATTCTTATTTTAAAACAGGGTCTCACGAGCCGGGCGTGGTGGCGCACGCTTGTAATCCCAGCATTTGGGAGGCTGAGACCGGAGGATCCGGGTTCGCGGCCAGCCTCAGCTACTTAGTGAGGTCCTCCGCAACTTAGTGAGACTCGGTTTCAAAATAAAGAATAAAAAATAGGGCTGGGGGTATAGCTCGGAGGTAGAACGCCCCTGAGTTCAATCCCCAATACCGC